>DF241703.1:9350-72679 GCA_000507305.1 Breviolum minutum Mf 1.05b.01
TGTGGCTTGAATCTGCTGCACACCCCTGAGCTGATCTTGAACTGCCGAACTGTCACCACCACCGTTTGCAGAACCCCATGTAGTGATTGTGCTATCTCCATGGCACCACAAGGCAAAGGCTGTACTTGTTGCTGCCAGCTGTGGTTGAAGTACCAGAGCTGTGAGGCACTCTCCATCCTCTATCTCTGCTTCTTCTAAGGTTTTGCTAGGATCGTCCAGGACTCGATTCTTGGCAGTGACCAGTCCGAGGTACTTTTTCCCAAAGGCTCGTTGAGCCTTTGCCCTTAGGTCTTGAATCGTAGAAAAAGGCAGAAGTGTCAGAAGTTCAGCATGCCCATTTGGCAAAGCTACATTTACATGAAAGATCTGGGACATCCTCAGATCTTGACGACTCAAAAAACGTGAGCAATGAATCTCTACTTCAAACTTCGAGCCCAAGCCAAGCAAGAATACATGATCGAGCGCCTTCTTTGGATAGTCCTAAAGTAGATGATGACACCATGATATATATAATATGAGACCGATTTAATGCTGGCTCGAAACTAAATGTCAGTATACAGTATCCTTCAATCAATCACGGGTGTATTTCCATTCATGATGGTACATGTATCGTGGGAAATGCTACATAACTTCAACTTACATATATAGAATCTTTGAACATCAAACGGACTCCGGTTGTATTTCCGTTTTTCTCGTTTCGCTGTGCGAAAAGCTTCCAACCGGACACCTTCACTGTGAAGCCGGAGGAGGTGAGCTGATCGGATGCCTTGGAAAGTGAAATAGTTGAATCCACCAGCTAGGTAGTTCTATAAAAATGATTAAAAACGTTTGAGCTAAGATTTTATTCTAATCTTTGATCTTGTCAAGGCTAGCGACCAGCTAGCGGAATGTCAAAGAAAACCGTTTGCAATTCAAAGGTCCTTACAAGTAGGTCGAATTTGGTTAATTCAAGACTGAAATAAGAATTAGGTCGTTGAAGTAGGAAATTATTGGGTGCTTCAGGGCATCCCTCTGCCTAAAATGCGAGTTACGATTTGAAATGATTCGATAGGGCAGTTCTAATCCTTTAGCTATACACTTGAGAAGGCTTCCCCTGAATTGGCACATTTCCCTCCCGTTAAGAAGCCCTTCATAAAATTCGACAGCATAAAAGGCCATAGCCTCACCAGCTAGCCCAAAGATGGATCTGACAATCTATGCATAACCGAGGGGGGTAATCAGGAAAAGAAATGCCTCATGAATTTGTTGGGCATTTCATAAAAGGGGGTGGTTTGAGAAATCTGGCCTAGGGATATCAAATGGGAACCTGACTTATTATCGTTCTTTCTGCAATTTGGATCTGCTTGGTGTGCTTTTTCACCGCTTTTTCCGTTGGGAAGAGTAATCCATGCAAATCACTCGACTTCATGACAACTATGACCCGAAGATACAAGTCATCGACGCGAATCTCACATTAGTAGGACCTGCGAAATCAACATAAACACTCAAATCTGTTAATATGATATTACAATAATATATGACAGTATAATAATATATAAAATCAATATGCCAATAATCCTTGTCACTTGAAATCAGAATTTACAAAACGACATCTCCTAGGAACTGTCGCATTTGTTTCTCAATATCAAAAAGCAAGTCATCAAAATGTTCACTTCTCCCATGGTCAGGGCTTCCCGTCGCGTTGTGCTGCTTCAGCCGTGAGGCTTTGGAGTAGCACCGCCTCGCAGTAATCAAAATTTCTCGAAAATGAACAGGTGCTTCCTTTCAAAAAATAGATCATATATTAATAATGGTTTCATACGTATTTGTAAATTATAGATTATATTGATGTATAAAAATAGTATATATTATATATTGATGTATATTGCCGATTTGAGTCAACCCTTCACCATCTCATATCACCTTCCATCTCCAACCCTTTCCATCAAAACTTCCCATGTCGCCCCTCCAGGCCTTCCCTTGCTCCATCAACTTTGCATAGCACCTCAGTACAATTCATGGAGAAGCCAAGGCAGAAATTCTTGAGATGTCTGCAAAACTGTGCTGGGAAATTTAAAAAAAAAGATTGGGTGAAAACTTCCAGGTGCTTAGCAATTCTTGCAACCTTCCCAAAGTTCTTTTTGATTTGTTTCGAAGTGGAAAATCAAGAATTTCGACACAGCCATTTGGACACCGGATACAAAGGCAAAAATGCGGAGGTGAAAGATATGCAACCCTGATAGGTAGTAATTCAGTGACCTTCACCAGACCATCTCTTTCCATCCATTTCAACAAAAACCTAAACAGCAAAGTTCCCAGACTTGACTAACTACATTACACATGCTTTAAACAGTTAGTATTACCAAGTCAACCCACAATAAAACCATCCTGATTTGGCTTCCGCGCCTGCAAGACATGTTAGACATGACCCGGAAATAGCAGAAATCCAGTCTCCCCAAAACCTTTTTTGTTCACTCTACTCGCACATGGACCAGAAATCGCCCAGCTTAAGCGATTTCATGCAGCTCATTGGCTACGTCCTGTCATAGCAACATGAGCAGTGTCAAAAAGTTAAACGTAGCAAATTATGCTAAACCCTAAAATAATCAAAAATAAAGAAGGAATTCAACACCTTCAATAGCAGAATCGAGGATTGGTGGACTCCACTCAACGGAAAACAGAAGTAAGCAGTCAGCTTGAGGTGAAGTCAAGCCTAGAAGATGTTGCAGGATGTTGCAGGAACTACCAAGGAAATTCCTCTGTAAACTCCCAAAAATTTGGATGCTGAGAACCAATTCCTTCACAAATTTCTATTTTGGCACTCCTCACCTGAGGTGTTGTTGGTCATGACCAAGTGACAAGAATATTCTGCCGCGATATGACACAGCCGCTTTTACCATCAGACCATTGGTACTTCAAAAGTGTCACATCGTTGCCTTCAAACGCCCAGTGAACCACTTCAGGCAGTAAGGCCATTCTTGAATTGGCTTTGCATTTTTGCAAGGACAACTCACTTGAAATCAGTGAAACACTCGAAATAGCTTGCCTGTGAGTCTGGAGCAGTTTTCAGTGACCAGCAGTGGATGTTTCACAATTATTTGGACCATTCGACATTTTGAGAGGGATTTGGGGGGAATGATGGCATTCAAGACGCTCAGACCAAGTGGAGTACGTTCTTTCGTGCGCAGGTGGGAAAGTGAACGTGATTACCCTCTGTAGAATAAACAACTTCATGGACGTGATGATCCTGGATTTGATCAAATCTGCATACGATGAGTACATGCACATACAGCATTCATATAAGTCGATTTTACAAGGACATGGGGCTATTCATCTGGTGTGCCAATCCTCCTCTATGTCACAAAAGATTTTTAGACATTTGGAGTTTGATTATCGAATAGGTGGATGCCTGTTATTTCAGGCTCACTCTGAACCTGAATCCCAACTCTCATCTATAGGGACCCAGCTCCCCGCGGGACCTACACAACGCCGCGGCTGGCAGCTTGACCCACTTGCCTCGACCGTTTGACCGTTTTCAAGGGGGTGCTCAGGGGAGGGCGTCTGTCATTAGATTGATTTACCACTTAATTTCTCCAAGGGAAAAACAAATCATAACAAATCCTTAAGTTAAGTGATACGAGTACAATGCTGTGGGTTTGGGATATCATCTTAACATCAATTTACCAAATTCACCCTGGCAATCCCAAGTGTTTACCAGCAAAGACTTGGAACCGTTCTGCAAAAAAAATTGCATGACAACGAGGCGAATCCAATATCCAACAGATGGCAGTTTCCCATCTTCAAAGGTGATCTATCAATGACTGTCAAGGGCCCAAGGGAAATCAACCCTTTCAAGGCACCATATCTGCATCCCGGCCTGAGTTTGTTCTGCGCCAACCTTAGATTCAAAGATGGGGAAACTTCAGCCCGACTCAGTTCCATCAACTCTTCAAAATCGAAATCCTGTGAAAAATCATGGATCTCTTCACCCTAAACCCTCCTCCCACATAACATAGGCCATTGAAAAGATGCTTTTAAAAGGGCCTCATCCCATCATCCCATCATCATCCCATCATCTTGGTCAAGTTGCAGCTGGAGCGTCTCAGGCTTCTTGGCTCGGTCAAGTCGCTCCTTGTTGATGGCTTGTTCCACCACGGTCATCTGCTCTTTCGCCCGTTTGTCCATCGTCTGCGGTTGGATGGGGTGGATCTGATGTAACCCCACCACCATGGGGTTATACACCCCAGCACCATGGAAAAACACAACATTGTCGTGTCGGGAACTCCGAAAATTAGGAGTTCCTTTCAGGGCACTTAAAAGTTTATGGTTCCAAACTGGCAAGATTCAGGTCCAAATTCATGGCAGCTCTTTGAACCAGATCACTGTATTAGGCTCTCCTATCTACTGTCATCGAGAATGGTCATCTACAATCCAAGCTGTTTTGCCACACCCCTCAGCTCCGAATATCATAAGTTCACCAAAAACATCCTGCAGCATCCAGAAGTAATTAGATAATTTAAGGCTTCAAGGTATTTCATGCAGTCAGTGGCAACATTAAAAGGAGCACAATGATTTTGACGATTCAAAAAAAAACGCTTAGGAATACTACTCATTTGGTATCGATCAGCGGGAATTTTGTGGATCGGTGCGTTTCGCCCGGTTCGCCTTCTGATTTATCTGTTGCTGAAGGAAGTCCGCATTTTCCTGGCATGGAAGTGCAACCACAATGGAAGCTGGAATGTTGTCCAGCATGCCATACGGCGCCAGCGCACCGCCCGTTGATGTCAACATGAGGACATCATCGGAAAGAGTGTGGTGTAGTGAGTGACTGTGAGGACATGGGCACTTGCCTACCCTCTTGAATCACAAAACACAATTGTACTCTTCCCACAACGATGCCGCCTTTTCCTTTTTCTTCCGTTCCACGGCCTGTAAGGGAGCCCAGCTGGGCGTTGTTGGATGTCTTTCCAGTCCAGGCTGAATCAGGTGGGAAAGTGTGTGCATTTGGGTACGTTTCAACGTCGTTGCACATACTGTATGCGTGGAGTTCAAGGCTCAAAGAAAAGGTCGCAACAACGTGCTGAATCCCTTCAGTCATCCTGCGTCTTTCTGAGGTTGACGGGCATAAAAGATACCCAAACAACCCAATTAGGAGAGATGCATACGTATCAACAACGATCCAACAAGAGTCATTCCCAGTGAGTGTTCAAAATGCTATGAAGTTTGAAGCCCCCTTTTTTTGGGCACAGGAATCGGAACACCCCTTCACCCCTCGGTTTCCTGGTTTTCCTACTCAATTTGAACCAAAGTTCAAGCGATTTTACAGGCGGTGAATTTTGAAGAATTCCCAAGAGATTCGTCAATTTCCATGAATCCCGTTGAGAAAATAAAATCACATTGACAATCTTAAGTTTTGAATGCATTGTGGTATCACAAAATCCTAACTTTCCAAAACAGCAATATGACAAATCGCTGCTGGAACCCCTAACTTTTCGTCACCTCTCGACTGTTAGTCACCACTCAACAGAGTTGAGTGGATGACAGTGGATGCAGGTGACCCCTTTTTCTTGACCTTTTTCCTAATGAAACCTCGAAAAAGCTTTTGCATGATACATTTGGTATCATTTGGTTACACTCCCTGAAACTAACAGCTCGCCCCTGAAAATTGATAGTTGGATCAGACGCTCCTTTCCTTTTGGGATGCTGGTCTTTTCAGGTGTGAAATGTGAGGCAAACTCGCGCACCTTTCGTTTCTCCTCTTCGAAGGCTGCCGCGGCATCGCGGTCCGAGGATTCGCGAACTGAGGAGCCGTGGAAGTCTTGGGGGTGTCCGCGGGGTAGGCGGGAAGACGTCGCCGTAGGCGTGCCAATAAAAGACGTTCAGGTTCATCTCTCTTTTGCCGGGATATCCAGGACTTGAATTTTCAGGTAGTAAACTGAATTTTTGGTGCCTTTGCATTTCATTCTAGACAATGGCGGATGATGGTTGTATGATTGAATCAATTCGCAGTCGTTTTGGAAACATTAAAGACATAAAGACTGTGTATCTCTTGGGGATACCACGATTTAAAATAAAAGCTCATGAGTTGGAGAGCTCCTGATACGGCTATGAAATCAATTGTCCATCAAAAACTGGATCTTTTGATTCCGCTTGTGGGACATAGACAGCATCTCAGTTCGCTGAATGTGTGCTGACTATCTCCAGCTATGTACAATATACATTGATACATACTATTATCGTAGACTGGCTGCTGTCTGTCGCGATGACCATGATGACGATGACGATGACGACGATGATGATTGCGAGTGTAGTGCAGCCATGCATCTACAAATAAGGGAGGAGGGTACTGTAGATTGAAAAGGATAATTGATGGTTATGCGGTATCATTCAGAAAAAAGAACAAAGGCAATAAAACGAGTACAAGTACATGTTACTCTTTTCTTTTCAACCTGGGTCCTCTGACACCTTTGCTGTTCCTCCTTCTCAGCAGCCTGCGCTTCAACAGGCAACAAAACATCTCAGATTTTTACAGTGAAGCAATTGCAACATGTTTGCTACCTGGAAGCGATTGCATCAAGCATACACCACTTTTGTTGCAAATCCATTTTGTTACATATCCAATTCCAAGGATTCCTTGGCAAATTGACAAATTCAATGTGGGTACTCCCATTTCCACTCCCACTCCCACTGGAAGCTTCCACCACCAGCCTTCAAGGTCGCTTGCTCTTCCAGTTGTCTTGTGAGGAATGCCATCTCAGTGAGGCTCTGAAATGATCAAAGGCTGGCATCCACCGAAACTGACTGTTGGATGTTGTACAGCGAAGTTGAGGTTGAAGAGATCTGGAAAATGGGTATCTAAGCCAATAGTCCTAACCAGGAAGCCTCGATTGAAGCATATATTGAAGGGTTTAACCACTTTGCTGGATGCTAAGAAACAACATGAAGGACATAAAACATATTAAAACATCATGCAGCTACGTCGCGAACAAAAAAAAACACGTCTCCCAAACCAGTCGGTGACCCACTCTTTTCTGGAGTAACATTCATGCCTTCCCCATCTTCCCCCTGATACTATAAGGAGCCAAGGGGCTCCATCCATCTGCATCTGCTTCAATTTCTTTTTCCTGGCAGGACCATTCCCAGTGAGTGTTTCCCAGTCAAAATGCGAGGACTCGTTGCAGGCAAATTCCCTTTAATATTCCCTTGAAAATAGGTAATTAGAGTGTAGTTGATCAGGGGAAATTGCTGGATAAATCATTCCAAAGCCAGCGGGTAGGATGGGTCTTGTTTTCTTTGGTGCCAATGAGGTGTTTTTTGCCAGTTTCTCGAAGGGAAGATGAACCGGGAATCAAAAAACAAGATAAAGGCAAGTATCTTTATTTTCAAATCAATTCAGAGTTTGTAGATCTATTTTTCACTTGACGGCATGGCCAAATTGTCGCATCCAAGATCATGATGGTGCGGCAAAAACAAAAGTGCCTCCCTCCCAACTCTGCACTCAATGCATTTCCCTTTTCACTCACTGGGCTTGCTTTCCATATCACAATCTTCCTCCTGAAAACACCAAAAGGTCCAACAGGTTCCGAGAAAAACAGGGACGTTTCTCGACCAAAGTGAAGGGTTGGAGGGATGGAACATTGTTTATAGCTTTATGTGGTGGTCACATGAACAATACACAATCAAGTATATAGTTTCCTTTAACGTGGTATGGAAAAGGGCACTAGTGTTGCATGTTATGGTTCACGTTCACAGCTATACTGCTGAGCCTGTTGGCTTCCCAAACGCCTTTGACAAGCCTGACAAAAATCCACTGCCAAATTTTCCATGTCCATCATAAGAATATTAAATCAAAATATCAAACCTGGGACTTAAGCACCATGACTCTCTCACATCCCAACAGAAATATTCGACTAGCATATGACATTTCCATATGAATGGACTAACAAATAACAAACAAAACATGTTTCGTGTCCCAGATCTACCAGCTTCCACCAACACCATTCACGTAGGTTTCCCCATCCTCCAAATGGTAGGTTTCGATGGCCAAAGCTCCACCGGCAGCTAGGAGACCCAGCTGCTTGTCGAGTTCGGGGTCAAAAACCTTCACAAACTGCGCTTAAAGGAGCATCCAGTAGCTGTTAGGAATCACATCTGGTAAAAAATCACACCATCGAACGGTGGAACTTGAGGATGTCCAAAAAAAAATGGAAAAGTTGGAAGTGGAGCTGTTGAACACCAGAATTAATTGTTGCACTTGGCACTGCGTTCTTGACCTATGGGATTTTTGACGACCTTTGAACCATCGGAGGGAGTCATAAGCGCAAGATGTATGATCCGATATCTTCCAATGGATGTAAACGGATACTATAAAAGACAGATTTCGGTGAGGTCGTATGAGGATAAATTTCATCTAGTTCAAGAACTTGCAGCATGGTTGTCCAATGTTTTTCGAGTGGAACGGAATGCGGGATCTTTTGGGGATATGAAAGCTTGGAAAGCAACCGCACATACGTACTACCTGTATACTACCAGTAGCATAGATCAGGCATATATGCCTGTATGTTTTCTATTGCATGCTACAATGTACATGTATTTATACAGTATTTGATATACACTTGACTCGCGCCCAAAGAACCACTGACAGAGCTGGCAAGATTCTAACATATTCTAACCCCAACAATAGCTCAGCAATTCATCCATCGGTTGTTGCTGCTTGAAGCTAAAAATCCTTCGAAACTCCGCAAGGGCCATGCTACAATCCCCAAAGGCCATCAATGGAGTCTTGAGAAACACTCTAATAGAAACTGGTCAAACCTTCATATCGCTGTGGCTTCCTACTAAAATGCACGAAAGTTTCTGGGCAATCAAGATGGGCCAACAAAATCTCCAAGTGACATTTAGGTCCCCTCAATTTGGTAACATCTGCAGCATCCTTCCACCTTTCCGTCTTTCCCACAAGCTGACCTCCCATCTCGTGACAATGCCATCAACAAAGACAGTGCCCATCAGAGTGCCTGGAGTTGAAAATTCCCATTTGAGAAGAGTAAAAAACCAGAGGTCCTTTGCCTAAGGAAGGGATTGTGTTTGGTAAATAATGGTAAATATATGTCATTGCAGTACTGTCTGCAAGTATTTATCTAAGTTCCTCGACTCACACATGCATTATTGTGTACTGGATTCACCAAATTTGAGACAATGAACAAATCCAAATTCATCATCGATATGAACCACTCATTTACCTCGTGCTTAACGCTGTTCACATACAACACATGTTGTTTTTCAAGCTATCTAAGCTTCATCAATCAAACTGCGAAGGGGATCTGGGAATCTCTGAAAGTGTTGGAACCTCCAGACCCTCCGGGGTTTGTTCATCAACAATAGATTTCATTGACTTCATGACCTGTCAGCTCATAGGGAGCAACTGGCTGAACAACATCTACCGTCTACCTTGAATTCAAAAAACCCATGGAGCCATTCATCCTTCAAAAGAAATGAGTCCCAGCAGCGTCTCCGCTTCTTTGGCGGTTCGTTGTTATCTTCAGTGTCAATCAATCCTGCAATCGCTGCTGTCAGGCTGTGAAGACTTAAACACCAGTGGAAATAGACATAGCATGCTGTTTGAAAGCTGAAGGTAACGGGTAACGAATATGTTTAGCCGTTTGTGACTAGCCGGAGGCATGTCGACCTTTTGGACCGCGGCAAAGACATCTTTGATCTTTGACTAGCTGCTTGTTGTTCATATCTAGCCACTTGTTCATGTCTATTGGTGGACAACGAATTAGTCTTTGTCCCGTCCTCCACATCCCACCGGCCACAGGGCTGCATACCAAACATCGTCCAAGGCCATCCGCACAGATGAACATGTAGTTTCGGTGCTTCGAGAGAATTCCCCAATTGTTGTTTTGGGACAAGTCCTTTGATTCAAGATGTTGCAACCAAGCTTCTGGGATTAATAAACTGATGTAAATTTGATGTATATAATTTGATAAATGCTTCCATTCATTGAAAAATGCTTCATTTGTATTGGTATCGATATCCTTGAAAGGTTGCTGCTTGTTCACTCTGCTGTACCAATTGTCCAAGGGGCCAGAG
The DNA here is from genome assembly GCA_000507305.1 of Breviolum minutum Mf 1.05b.01. Taxonomy (NCBI): domain Eukaryota; class Dinophyceae; order Suessiales; family Symbiodiniaceae; genus Breviolum; species Breviolum minutum. The sequence goes on from DF241703.1 coordinate 19,422, forward strand.
CCGCCGCAGCTTCACCTTTTCCAAACTCAAGATACGCTATCTGCTATCATAAAACCCAAGGGTTTTGTTGAAAAGGACTATGGACAAATAAGGCTATGCATGGCTATGTTACACCAATTCGCTACGATTTGGCATGGTGAATCCATCAATAACTAGCAGAAGTTGGCTTCCGGCTGCAACAGAACCCCATCTCTTAAACTGGCCAGAGCAACTTGTCTTGGAAGGCGGCCTGGCCAACAAGTAAAGCGCATTGGTAGATCTCTAGCATCCAATTGTATCCAATTGTCATCTGAAATCAACACATGTGAGTCAGTACTATATCTCGTCATGGGTGCAACTTTGCCGAACGACTCTATGGTAGAGCATACCCCAAACAGCTCTGGTCCAGTTCGACTCACCTCATCTCTTGCAGCCTTTTCATCTTGATATCTTTTGGCACGATCTTCCTCCTGGGAGTCAACACGAGTGGAAACTGGTGGAATCCTTAAAGTGCTACAAGGGATCCCACCTTTACGTTGAGGTCTTTCCGACAAGACCTAGCGTTTTTTTGGTAAAGGCTGGATGGAATCAATGTTTTGATGCTCAACAACCATGTGAAACTGGTAGTACTAGGCATTACGTCATATCACCATCCAGATTCATCCGAATCACAAGTGGACTCACACCACATCTGCAGCTGTGTCTTTTTTTCCTTGCTTGAACCGCAGAGCCAATGGCTTGTAGACACTCAGGAAAGCACCAGCTCATGTTGATCATCACATCTTTTCGCTGCTACGCCAACTTCCAAGGTCAAAGGCTTTTCAAATCTACCCTACCGGCATCTTGCGTCACGTGATGTCCATCTTGTCAATCATCTTTTCCTCTCGGAATGCAGTTTTCATCTCGGCCAAGGCCCTTCCGGTGATCAGGTGATCTTCCAGGCATTTTTCTTCATCTTCTGGCGCTGCAACCGGACCTCCGAAACGCTTGTAGGACGGCGGCCACTTAGTCGGTCTCCGCTTCACGGCGAGCCGCTCCTCTTTTCGGGCTCCGTCTCCGAGTCGCTACAGCTGACCGAATCCTTGGTCGGACCACGGCTCCATGTACATCATACGAGTACCAAGGTGGTGGGTGAAAGTTGTCCAAAGGTCCAACAAAACACACTTGCAAGATACCATCAGAAAATGTGAAGACCTGGGACATTGGATAGAGTTCTTGCATTTTCTTAGCAATATCTCAACACATTGCTGCTCTGATTTTAGACTCTACCAACAGGCCAGCTGTAGACCTCTCATTTCACAAATTGTCATACCTACTCATATCTGCTTATTCCTGGCTCCCACCATCAGGTTGCCCCACTACTAATTCTCAACCTGGTATTCCAAAATCCCATGGATTTTTATAGCTCTCTGGATGTTTCAGGACCTCCTAGGCCAAACCTTGAAACCGCAACAACAACAACAACAACAACAACAACAACAACAACAACAACAACAACAACAACAACAACAACAATCGCTGCCCAGCTTCATTCTCACTGCCCTCACTGTCACTCTCTTCCAGATCCCAGGTGTACAACGGTTGCTTCACACAGTTCACTATGCAACGACCCAGGAAAAAGAAGATGGTAAGATTTACCAGCAGGGCGGTATAGCCTGCGGGTTAAAACTCAGGTCTGAACCAAAATCTATGGGATTTTTGGAAAAATTCAAGGATGCACATGATGGAACATATTCAATGAAATATCTTGAAAATTGGGTCTGGTCTGTGGAAAGGATACAAGTAGATTATATAGATGATAGTCAATCATGTCTGTCACTCGATGGACAGAATCGGTACCAAGTGAAAACCCTACATCGCCTTCCACGTATCAGCTTCATGTTTTGCACATCTCTTCACAGGTGTGAGCTCCACTGAAATAGTGTTTTATAGCTACGAGCTTTAGGAGACCATGAATCCTGCCCCCACATAAACGGCGTTTTAAACCTATGCCAAGGGTACGAGATTTTCATTGAAAAAAACCAAGGCTGCCAAGGAGCCCATGAGGACCAGTGAATAGCGCCAATCAATGAAAAAGTAAAAAAAGAAATGATAAAATGAAAAGAAAATCCAAGAAAAAATCACATATAATGCACCGTAGTAGAAGATGAAGGTCAAATGAAATGTTGTAATGCAAAGGCGGTTCACCAAGGCTTCCACAAACATGAAGAGAAAGTTCCTGCAGGGGAAAAACAACCCAGAGGTTAATGCATTAACAACAAGGTTAATCCTGCCGCATTTGTAATGACAAAAACGGGGGGTCCTTCTGAAATCGTTGAACATCATGGCTTTCCAACAGCTACCACACCCCAACCATGCAATCAACAAACATTGGATCAACTTAAACCACAATCTAGATTCAGATTGTGAGATGCCAGCGCCGCGGGCGATAGCAAACCCATGTCGGTGCCAGTGGTGTGGTATGCCGCGGGCAATAACACCAACCACACTGCCAAAAAGATCAGGAACGACACGGGCAACATGACCTGAAAGGCGGCTTGTCACACAGTCTGAAACATCTGAAAACCCGTTTCCTAGGGACAGAAACAAGAGCATTGCACAAGAAAACATCAACAAAGGACAGCATGGCTGGAATGCATCGTGGGATCCAATTTGCCTATATTTATTCCAGTAGTACCGCACAAGGCGGTGGCGGAAGTTTCAAGAATAGGAAACGTATAGGAGAGATTGATTGCTGTGAGTGACGGATGTCAGAGCAAAAGCATTGACCAACTGACTAACTAGCTAACTGACTAATTGACTGACTGCCTGATGAACTGAGTAATTGCCTAAGTGATGAACTGACCTATTGACTGACTGACTGACTGACTAATTGATTTGATCAACTGACGAACTGACTAATTTACTTACTGACTGGCTGACTGCTTGACTAACTGACTAGTTGATTACCTGACCAATTGACTAACTAACTAAATAACTAGCTCACTGACTAATTGACGAACTGACTGATTGACTAACTGATGAACTGACTAATTGACTAACTAGCTAAGTGACTAACTGATTGACTGATAGATTGATTAACTGACGAACTCACTGATTGACTTACTGACTGACTGACTAAGTGACTAACTGCTCATTAACTTCTTGACTAACTGACTACCTACCTACCTACCTACCTACCTAACTAACTAACTAACTAACTAACTAACTAGCTAACTGACCAAATGACTCACTCACTGATTGACCAACTGACGAACTGACTAGTTGACTAAGTAGCTAACTGACTAACTGACTAACTGACTAACTGACTAACTGATTGATTGATTGATTGATTGATTGATTGATTGCTTGATTGATGGATTGATTGATGGATTGATTGATTGATTGATTGATGGATTGATTAACTGACTAATTGACTAACTGACTGACTAACTAACTAACTGACTGACTAACTAACTAACTGACTAAGTGACGAATTGACTGATAGACTAACTGACTAACTTTCTACCTGACTAATTTTTCGACATCAGAACTTCAAAAAGTGCTCCGAACCCCACATGTTTTGTACATTTTCACTTCCAAATCTGCTTTTCGCCACAGCGGCGTGCAATTTTTCGACATCACTTCAAAAAGTGCTCCAAACACCTCATGTTTTGTCCATTTTCATTTCCACATGTGCTTTTCGCCACAGCNACAGCGGCGTGCATTTTTTCGACAGGAGAACAGCAAAAAGTGCTTCGGACCTGACGTGTTTTGTACATTTTCACTTCAAAATGTGAATTTCGCCACAGCGGCGTGCTATTTTTGATTTCTCCTCTCAGCACCTACCTTCGCACCCGCCGCTTTAACAGGCCTACTTTTGGACTGACCCAACACACGAATCATTGAAAAAACACAGCATTTCGCGACTTCTCTAACATTTGGCGCAGATGTATCTTCTTTCTTCTGACTTTCGCGCTATTGAATCTTCTTTCTGCTGACTTGACTACTCTACTCTGCTTTTCAACTGTCCATATTGTCGGAAGTTTCTATTTAAACTTCCTTCGATAATAATCAAATATAGGGAAACACATGAGGCTTGCGTTAAGTTATACTCCACTTACCCCAAAACGAACACCCAAACCTCGGCACCTCGAAGAGTAACCACAAGAAGCGGCACAAGATCATCCATACACAGCTCTTCGCCGTTGTCCACCCCCAACGGGCACTGACCTCAATGTTGGGAACTTCCTGCTGTTTGGGATGTTGGGATCTCTCGGAAGTAGGAACGTATCACTGATATACGGTCTTGACACATTTTCAGAAACAGTAATAAACATGCAAAATGTTGCAAAGCAGTGACATCCCTCAAGGGACATCCCTCAAGGGTTCACCTTGCGAAGTTGATTCTAAGAAACATTTAAATAAACCTTTAGACACTGACTCCTTGGCAAAGGTTGGGTCTTTATCCTATCTTTTGGGGGGGGAGGGGGGCGGTGATTTTTAGTTGGACGTTGCAAGTCAGATTGCGTGATGTCACTAGTGATCGTATCACAGCTGAAGACGGATACCCTTCCCTGAAACCATCATGGTTCAGTACCGAATCCTGAATCCTGAAAGCCACAGCAGCCATGAGACAAAGGAGGTGAATGCCGCTAAGGCCATGTAGACACCAATCAAGGTCCAACTCCAAATGGTGAAAGTGGCAAAAACCATCCAACCACCTCCATATTAAAACAACAACCATCACAAGGGCAAACTGGGTGTATGTGCCAGGTGCATAATGTAATTCATATACCCAATATAATCAAATATCCAAATGATATTTGCAAGTGACATATTTACAATTATACAGTGTACCTCTACTGGTCTATTTACCTACTCTCTACTCTAACTGTAAAATGAGGCGTTGTTTGGAGGTCCCTCACCTTTTTCACCACACCAGAATCAACTGGCCTCCAGCCAACTTACTGGATGCATTGGTCGTGGAGACGATCACAAAATCCACATACAAAACCATCAGAGAACCTGATTGACTGATGGCTGAGACCTTTTTGCCGGTTTTTTGTTGTGGGAAACTAGTGGGGTACCCCTTCTGGTTAAAAACACATTGACATAGCATTTCCACGAAAAACTAGTGTCACAATCTGTGATTTCTTTCAGTTCACCTGCTGAGATCCGTCTTAGTAAACTCTGAAGGTAAGTACAAACGCAATGCTCCAAAATCTGCCGGACATCAATTTCATAAACATGATCTTCCGGCTGCTGGGGGAGAATAACTTCACTGGCATTCAAGGAACAAAAACATCGCCATGCGCACAAACACCATGTAGGACAGCAGCTGCGAGCGCTCTCTGCAACGTGTTCCATTCGGATCTTCTCCCATTTCATGCGCCCACGAATCTCTAAAGGGATGTGGATAGCGATGAGAATGGACAACAGTACCAACACATAAATCACCTGAGCAGTGGTGAACGGTTCACCTTGATAATGAAACATCACGTAAAAAGGTATGAAACTGACTATGTATTCTATAGGCTTCAAGTTTGATGCTGAGCATAGGGATGGTCCAGCGTCACACTACTGCACTGACACCTCAAAGGGTGAAAATGCCTATAATATGAACAAATGGTGGTGTCCCTTCAGAAGTTTAACCAAATACCTTTCCGCACTTATCTGCTATATCTACCTATATACAGTGAGTAAGTGCAATCCACCCGGTGGCAATGCTATGACCGCAAACAGCACACCCAAACTGAACCCCTGAGGTCCAGTCACTGCACCCCGCTCCCACGTACTGGCATCCGGCGGATCCGTCGGCATCGGGTGGGTCAAGGTCATATTTTCGAGCTCCGCCATGGGCGGCGGAGCTCAAGTGGGATGAAGCAATCAGCTGCTTTTGCCATCATTTTCTTGGTCAGATTGATAAATACCATTGGAGTGAAATCTCTTTGAACCATAATTGATCTCCCAATTGAGTCAACAGGTCATTGTTGCCAAACTTTTAAAAAGACAATCAAGAAACTTCAACCCCCATCTCTCATGAGACCCAAAAAAGGAATGATAGATGGCTGTTTTAGTAAAATGTAGTTTTCCATTGTTGTTCCATTGCAAACCCATTGATTGATGTAACCACTTTGCTACTTGGTCACCACGACTCAGGGTGGATAATCTCAGGGGTTGAAGCTGAAACGACAGAAAAAGTCAAGCGTTGACGTGGGGCCAAAGGAAAAGTCGGCCGTTTTGACATGGCAGAGCTTCTTGAAGAAGCCTTTTCTTTTCTAAACAAAATCTGCATCATCAATATAATAATGCGTATTACTAATTCATTACCTGTATGAAGTAGGAAACCAAGTCGTTTCATCAGTTTCATAGCATCGAAAAAGATCCTTTGGGGCCACAAGCATTGTAGAGATCCTAGTCCTAGTCACACATGGCATGAAACACTCAGGTTCATTACAGGAGTCACGGCTTCTGCATGTTCAACATTCCGGGATACAAGGGCATCCCAAGCCACAGTTCTTTATCCATATTTCTCAACTTAGGAAACCTCCAAATTATGGCACACCCGAGCTGTGGATCTATGTCTTAGAACACTTCTCAGCTTGAATGAGAAGACCTGAGACTCCTGGGCCGCACATGTCACAACATGGGGATTCCATGGTGATTCCAAGATTCATGATGCAAAACGATCTCCGATTGCTCCTGTTTCTTTCCCTTGCAGTCAACTGTCAAATCGATGTGGTCTTTTTCGGGAGGCTTGCGGAAACAAGAGCGGGAGAATTCTCAGGTTGGCGTTCACGATTTCAAGACATTCATTTCGTGGTTAATTGTCATAATATAATCAATTCATAATGTCTTTAGGCTACTAAACAAAACAAACTATTCGGCTCCAACCCAAACTCAGTGAAATCGCATCCAACTCAACAGCTTCCTCGCTATCCGATAACCCGTGATGAGATGAGAAAGGTGATTCACAAGAAAATGGTTGTTTCTACATTCCAAAACAATCCTACAAGGATTGAAAAAACAATCCATTGAAACCGATATGGGATACATAAAAATCATCTTCACTTTCGCAGTGAGAGACGGCAAGCCATCAGAATCCCAGTTGTTGAACGGCATCTTTGCCCGTGACCAACTCAGCTGCGATGATACCCATGATGGCAAACATCGCGAAGCGCCCGTTGTTCAACTCCCGGTTCCGCATGTCCTGGCGGAGGTCATAGCTTCTGGCCCTACTTGCAAGTGGGTGTAGGTAATGTATAATGGAATATATCATCGAGTAGCTAAGTAGTATGCAATTCTATAACATGTACATATTTATCATATCATATATCACAAGTTATGCATGGACAACTTCATTCATACAGTATTGGAGCACGGGCGATTCTTGCATTGTTTGGGGCTTTTCCTTTAGTTTGAAGAGCTTCCCCATCCAAACCCATTTCTGTGGTGGGCGATATCACCTGACATCATTTGTGATTTCATCAAATTTCACTGCCTTTCCGGATTGACATTTGACATTGGGTACTGTGTTTCTGCCATTTTCTGCCTTGCCAACATTCTCCCGATGTCGGTGTACCACGGTACCACGCCTCCGTGTACTGTCCTAGATTCAAAGGATCTCCAAAGTTCCCCGGTTCCTTGGTCGAAAAATCCTCGCTCCACAGTGTAAACTCCAGGACACCCGCCAGAAGCGCCAACAAAACCAAGCCAAAAGTGCCTGAGAAAACGTTCAGCAAAAAAAAAACGTGAAGGAATGGAGGTTTAGAGATGGAAGAAGGACTAGCAATGTTGCGATATATTAGCGATTATATAATTTTTGTGAATGGTCATCATCAGCATCATCTCTAACATCGAAGAAATCCTTTCCAACATCACCTCTTAACCTTTTCCCTCCTGTGGAAAACATCTTTGGTTGTATGGGCTTATAGAGTATGCAAGGTTGTCGCTTTCCTCAGTGGGTGCCTGGATTACTGAAGGCTGCCAGAAAGCCAGAGGGCATCTGTTCTCCCCATTGGGTTTTTTCAAAGCCCGGAAAGCGCAGGAAGTGCTGTCCCAGGGCACCAATTGAGGCCTCAATTAGGGCGTCTAAATGTGGGTGTAAAAGTTTCCCAAAATCCTAAAATGCATGGTGGTCCTTCATCAAGTACAATTCAAGTAGTAGTAGGATGGGATGAGTACGGGGTGACATCATTTGGGAAAACTGCCAAAGAAAAGGCAAAACAGAAGAAAAGTAATACATGTAAAGCTGTGGTGGGCAATGGCGGTGCGGTGTCATGGAACAATATTGAACACCCACTCTGTTTAAACCTATCATCGCTGCAAATTTGAAGTGACTGTGACTTGAGGTACGTCAAGAGCAGCTTATATACACCATGCCAAGACAAAAGCTGTTCAATCCATGTTCAATCCAAATCAATTCACCATTCTCCCATTGCGTGCCTTGATGAACAGATTTGGATACCTGGTTACCTACTTCAATAAGACCGCTCAAAAGTATCGTTCTCCAGATAGGTTCCAATCTTTGTCACCAAAGAGCTGAAAAATCAAGAGCATCCACCGCACCCACCAACACACGCTGGCTCCTGGAAACAGCCAAGACACCATCATGGCCACGCGGCCATGTTTCAATTCACACGCACGGTATTCGTAAAAAGTTTCCTGCATCCGGAACGGCTCTGAGAGGGATATGGCTACCCATATTGCAGCAGCTACTTTTTGTACGACTCATCTTTTGGAGGGATCATCAAACAACGCATTCACAGTCCATACACATGGAACGATCTAACAACATCAAATGAATGAACTTGCAATCACTCCGTTTAATTTGGGATCCCTTGGCCAAGTACTTTCAGTCATTGTAAGACTTTTAAATCCAGTGGTACCTATAGCCCCCCTTTTGGCCGGGCGTTGCACCGGCTGGCACCATTGCTTGTTCAGAAAAGAGAGTAACTGATTGCCTATCCCAAGTATATGTTGTCATGCCGATTCTTGACTTCATGCCGTGGCCCACTAGCTGGCCCCGCCGCACCCACCCCGCCTTATCCTTTGGTGCGATGCCAATGGGATCAAAGAAACCCAGCGGTGCAGTGACACCCAGCTCCTTGCGTTTCAGTAGTGAAAGCATGGCGAGATATTCACCAAAAACATGACGAAGAGCTTGCCCTGTAAAAATGAGTTGCAGCACCTCATTGAAATGGCTTGTTTTTCAGAGCAGGTCACATGGTCACGGAAGAGTAATGAAGAAAGTTGCCTCTACATGCCGAGGGTCATGAAAAATTGACACAGCAATACAGAATATGTTGATTTTCTGTAGAAACAAAACAAATGGGTAGCAGTAGCATGGGTGTATGGGTCAGATGGTGTTACAATACAGTACAAGAGGGGCAAGACTGCTGACTGCTGAGAAGGGATACTTGTGCCATGAGTTTACATGGCAATTCCTTCATTGGGGCAGGAAGGCTAAATTTTCTACACCCACCATCACCTGTCATACGTTGATATGCTTCGCTGCGAGAAGTACCCAATTCCTATCAAACACAGGATTCAAAGAACCCAATCAATCAACGACTTGGATTCTGCATCACCTCTATTAACAACTGGTGGGTCTCTAGTCAACCTCACGTCCAATCATCGCCATCATCCTTGCATGAATCATCAAAGAAGCTTCAAAGCCCCAGAGAACTCCCCCAAATCCCCCTACTTCACCCCGAAAAGATTCTAACAAACCGCCACCGTTCCCATTTTGAAGCAGCTCCTTGACCAATCTTAACCATATCATATTCCTCATCTTCATCCATCCCTATCCACCGATCCTGGTCTGGCTCCCATGGTTTCTCCACCGGTGGAGCAGGCTTCACCGCAGGCCCTTTCACCTCTGGCGATTTTGAGCCCTTCGAAGCAGCTGCTCGGGCCGTCGAAGATGTCGCAGCCACCAACGACTGGGTCGGTGGAAGACAGAGAGGGCAGTTATATCACCAACCCAAACGCCAAACAATGCAGGTTTAAAGGGCAACTCACTCCAACAGTACCATACATGCAACATGGGCAATTTAATGACCCCAGGAAGGTGTCAAAAACTCTTTTTCCAAGAATCGTACTGGAGAGTGGAAAGTTAATATGTCTCCTTTAGACAATTGTTCCGTGTAAAAAGCCCAGTTTCAACACAGGTGGCGGTTCAACCCAGTTGAATAAATATGACTTGCAGAAGGTGCCCTCCACGGAACGAAAATATATCAAAATAAACTACTTACCAGGAGAACTGCTTAACTCATCATCCGGACCTTCCTGGGACGTTACTTTGCTGTCCAGCCACTGCCGTTGCCGCCAAGCCCACGCCAGGGCCGCTATGCCGCTGCGAAGATGCTGCAGGCAAATGAGTTGGCGCAGGTGCCACCGGGGCGCCCAGTGGCGTAGGCAAATTGAAGGCCAACATGCTGCAAGATGGGATAGTTGCAAGAAAGTCTGTTCAAGCTTGAAACTGAGATGAGTGTTAGAGCTGACTTTAAGAGATCAGGAAGTAAAAAGACAAAATCAAGTTGAATCACAGCTGATGTTGGACAAGATACTAAACTGGAAGGCATAGATGCCGACATGGAAGTTCAACTAATTCAGCGGGAAAGCTCCCAAAGATCCGAGAAAAACATATAAGCATGGATCCAGGCATGGATTTGAGCCTCTCCCAACAATGGCAGTGACTGGTTTCATTGGTCTCATACACCGATGCATGTGTCCCAGCCACTTCTTTATCTTGATACTATGTTATGCAAACCCCAAGTCTTTAAGAAAAGATTGACCCTCCCCCAACACACGCGATGCCACCGGTTGCTGTGTCCTCTCTTTGAAGCCTTGCCTGCGCGCTGCCGGCGTTGGCCTGAATCAAACAACGAAGGCGAGGTGGCCCTTTTGTGCGTAGAGATGTAGCATGAAACAGCCCAAGTGTTATTACCACACATTCGTGGAATGGGCATAATTTAGTAAGAATGTGTAAGAGATGTAACATCATCTCTAAAAACGGAGTGAGACAGGCAGAATTGCCAAGACGTTTGGTCAGATGGAGTTGGATTCCCAACTGTGTAGTCACTCTCAGCAACTCGGTACACCATGAGAATCCATACTCTCTACATACCATCCGTGGAACCCGAATCATGTTATACATCATACAGCTACAATGCAATACCGCAACCCGAAGGTAATCCGTACAATCGTCCTCCTCACTCTCCGGCAGACCTCATACTGTGCTTGCGCTTTTCCCTGGGACGATGGATGGTTTCTGATGGGATCCAGGAAGCTGAAAGAGTGGTGGTCGTCAGGATTGGCTCCTTTTGAAGTGCCATCCTTTCACTTTCTCATTTTTGAAGGTGCGCATGCAAGATGGTATCAAGTGCCTAGAAAGAAGCCATGTCCAAGAAATACACTACTACAAGGCACTCATGAAAACCCCTGTACTGACGCCAGAGAGCCAACCACATGGCCAGTGTATCATCACTTTTTTTTGGTGGTGAAAAGTTGTCAACATATCCATGGAATGGAGATGCACCGGTGCTTTGAACCGTTACCTGAAAGGTCGTAGTCAAGTGGGATACTCTTCCTCAAAACCAAAATAGAGGGATGAACAAATTGAATACACAAAATGGATCAACATGCATCAAAATGAACACACTGACTCGAAGATCAATAGGTCATCCTAAGTCTCCAGAGAATCCACATCAATATCGGTGCAAGGATATCACTGTGCAAAGGCAGAACGACCCCAGTCCCCAGCAAACATTACGCGGTGTGCCTGCTTGTCTTTCATTCTCTGGAAGGACTGAGCGCCTCAGCTACACTCAAGTGGACCAAAGAACTGGTGCTTCGCGGGCGGAGGGAATGATTCCTCTATTGGATAAAATGGGAGTGCCATCCTCCTATGTCAACAATCATGATTTTGGGTAAACTAAGTAAACTAGTCAACAACAATAGATTCAGTTATTCCTTGACGACACCAAATCACTTAAGTGCTTTAAAAGTTATAAGGCTCCCCGACGCTGCTGCTCCTGTTCTTCCATCACTGCCTGATTCGTGATTCGTGGCAAGCGCCAAGAGGAGCTACGGAAGTACGGCTACAAACCCTCACAGGGAAGAATATACCTGCATCTGGTAATCAACAGCACTGCATGTTTGCTTGAAAAGGGCATGCACAATAAAGTACCGCCGACGATTTCAGATTGACTCATTCGAACAAATATGCATTGTCCAAGTAAAAAACACCTACAAGTATATGGGATGATGCTTGCTGACCTGGGAAAAGTGGTTAGCAGTTCACAAGCACTCCAAGGAATTCACTCCCTCTTTCAGTCCAGCCAAACACATTCATTCCCTGTAAGAAATTTTCAAACTTGCAATCCAACTGCTCATCTGTAAGATTAGACCTAAGCTCTTCAGTCCTGGGGGATGGTCATAATGCTATAAATTTGCTAACAGCTGTTGGCAAGCTTTCAGAAATACTGTCACCATCTGCCACTTAATGGGTGAACATCAGGGGACTTACCATCCATGAAATGGGAATCATTCTGACACCTCCAAAATCAAACCTCTCAAAGTGCATTGAACACATTGAGATTTGATTCCAAGTGACCATCTGAGCTTTCATCATGGCAATATCCTGGTGACTGGGAGCTGGAAGTGTAGCAAAGTGATGATTCGGGTGTTTTTCTTGCACATTCTTGCACTGAAGATAATTCAATGTGAAATTGGGAATCCCATCCAAAATGAAGTCTGCCAAATGTTTTTGCCCGTTGGTGATTTTCAGGTTATATTAAATTTCAGTCTTGATGATGATCCGAAGTGTTCAACTCCGTAATTGTCAGGTGTTGGTCACTGAAAATCAACAAGAAAGCTTGCCAAACTGCCACTCTTGCTTCTGTGCAGTTCAACACACGCTGCAAGTGTATTGGTTTCAACCTAGCAATGCACTACAGCATGGTAATTGGGCAACCAAGGGATTTGTCATTTGACCAGTTACAGTTGAAAGTCCTGGAACAACTTGGATCGAAAGGCTTCTCATCTTTTAACTTTTGCTTATACTTGGATGCCCTCCATTGTATAATATACTCAAAAGAACACAAAACATCGCTAAATCTTCAAATGTGACAGTATGATACATCATCTTTTTCCCGTCCCCCTGATCTTCCATTTTTATCAAAGTACCTGTGGCTTAAAAAAAAAAAACACTTTTCGGTGTTTGGTTCTGTCCAGTTCTGCGGCTCCTTCTCTGCTTCTGCCTGCTTTTTGAGGACCTGCTGCAAAAAAATGGTGCGAAGATCGCAGAAGAATATCCCGCAAGGCAGCAATCATTGCCTTTCTAATGTTGGGGCATTCCAAATCCCAATGATCCTAATGATCCTAATGTCTGAAAAAATATCAAACTTACCCTGAAGGGACCCTTTTGCTCAAAGCACGCCTTTTGCTCAGCTGCTTCACGTGCAGCATCAGCCATCTCTTTTGCCATCTCCTCAACGTCAAAACCCTGAGACCCTCACCAACTCCCTTGAAACCTTCAACTAGTGGTTGCATCTCCTCAATATGGGAATATAGGGTGTGGATCAGCATTCCCCACCGCACCTGCTGTTTTCGTTTTCGATGCTCTTCCACCAGTTCTGACCGCCGCTTGGCATCCAAGGCCTGCGACAGAAAGCTATGGCATGGTGGAATCAATAGGGAAGTTGGGTAAACATTTTTGGGTGAAATGTCATGATATTTCACGTGAAACCCAGTGAAATAGCCTGGGAATACCATATCTGAGATGAAACGCCTCTTGTAACATCAAGCCATGCAAGCAGTGCAACCCGGCTTCTTCCAAGCTGACCCTCCATCCGTCAGTACGACCATTCAGAGAGCGCTTGTGAACCATGATAACCAAGATTCATGCCCCATTGAAGGCTGGTCTTGAATATTTCCAGCGTGTCAGGAAAAGTATCGTTTCGAACAAAACAAACATCAATGAAATCTACGTCAATCCAACATCTATGTTCCAGCCATAGCTGTACCAACCACCTCCGTTTCAATGGACCTTTCCCACCCATCCGCCGACCTGCTGCGCCATCTCACGTTCCAGCTGCGCCACCTCTTCAGCCTCCGCATCTTTGCGCGCACGGCTGGCCTCGGCATGTCGCGCTTGCTCCTCGTTGAACTTCCGCAGCGTCTGACGGCCATTGAGGGGTTGAGCATGTTGCAGGCACCCGTCGGGAACGTAGGATCCAGCTTCCACCCTCAAAAATTAGTAGATACCCTGGACATCCGTGGACATGATTCCGCTACAGCTATTTTGATGCTATTTCTCAAGGTCTTATGGATAAATGGATTCTTGCCGTTTTCTTACTGAAAACTCATCAAGATGAACACATGGATTCCCAGGCGGTGTTTTCAACCCAGTTGAAATTAATGAGTCAAATTGGATCATATCACTTAAGTAGGGGTGCAAATAGATCTGTGAAACCACCACCTAGATTGTGAATCTTAGTATATAAACAGACCCTTAGATGCCCTTAGTACATCACTACTGGAAACTTGTCAATCAAACTGCGCCTCCTGCTGCCGAAGTTTCCTCAAACGTTCCTCTTCCTGCCACCTGAACAAAACAAATGACATCAGACTTATGCTATCGGTAATATCAATATCCATAAAAACAAGGGCTAACAAGGGTTCAAAATGCATCCAGTCCATTGCCGATCACATCATCATTGTAGGATGATTTAGAAGAATTCATGCCAATTTAGCAAGCTCACTTCTCAGCAATGAGATCCCTGAAATCTGAAATGAATCATCAGAACCTCGACTTTTGTTGGAAATATAAAAACGATTAAAAACGAATATGAACAAATGTAGGAATCCGTACACTTTTGAGACATGATTCGAAACCTAGAGTCATACTAAGAATGTAGCCACTGCAGGGCCCATCCATCCAATTACCCAAGGCGCCAACTGAGCAGCATCCGCCTCCCAACCAATGAGCAAGGAGGCATATATATGAAAAGATGATGGTACAAAAAAAAACGTTTTACCACCTCAGAATTGAAAAGCTGCAAGATGATGATCAGTGATACTGGAGCAACACTTCCAATTTTTATGTACGATTTCAGGAAGGGTAGTAGACTGTCTGTGTGAACACTTTGTACAAACCACATGACCGGATCGACAATGAGTGATGCTGGTGTATTACCAAAAAGATCAAACATAGTATCTGCAGGCACTATAAT
Organism: Breviolum minutum Mf 1.05b.01; assembly: GCA_000507305.1. Classification (NCBI taxonomy): domain Eukaryota; class Dinophyceae; order Suessiales; family Symbiodiniaceae; genus Breviolum; species Breviolum minutum. The sequence continues at coordinate 34,622 of DF241703.1, forward strand.
GTTTGTGTATATACGTATATTTGGTTCTTAAAAAACATCAGTTACCGATTTCATCTATAAATATCTCCCAAACACCTTGCCCTGAACCATGTTCCAAAAAAAACTTTGTGGAAGTCAAGTCCCAACCTGTATCTTGCTTCCCCAGTGCATCCGTGAGTTGTTGAAGTCTTGATCCTCCGAAGCAAAGCGGTGTTTTTTTTGTGCAGCTATCGATTTCAGAAGATATAGGCTTCTGGTTCATGGCCGTAGACTCGGAATTCAAAAGTCACCTCATTTATTGATTGTGGCTAGTGATGTGAACTGTAGAAGCCGCCAGAGTTGAATACTTTTCTCAATTGAATCTTCATGCTGAATCTTCAGAACAATTTTTCCCAAGATCTTCAACATCCGAACACACTCTGGAATTTAGGCCCCGGTAAGTTGAACTGACACTCAGTTGACAAACCTAAATTTAGGAAACTCGAAACATGTGATCTTCAGCATAGAAAGGTGATCACCGGACCTCGCCTTTTTGCGTGCTTCCCGCACCTTCCAGGAGCGCTGGAGGGCTCGATTTTTGTGTACATGCTACATGATGTTTCACAGTTCGGACCCTCAAAAATAAAATGTTATCAATTTTTAAGAAATGTTTGAGGCCGAACAAATATCCCTATCCTACATTACCACTTCAGGTTATTCCTTAAACACTCGGTGAAGGATACTCAGCACCCATGGTTGGAGTTCCCCTCAAGGTCCAGCAACAGCAACCGCAACATGGCAAGGGAAAAAGTTTGACATTTAGATCAGTACATATTTAACGATGGCAAATGTCCGGGTGCCAAACCCAGGGTGCTTTTCTATAATTGGCCATTCCAAAAACATCTGGAAAACTCCAACGTTTGCAATTTTCTCATTTACTCTATAGTTTTTGTTCCTCCTCCTGCACTTTTGGGGGAAACCTTCATTTGGACTTTCTACAATTCTGTCCGCAATGGTCCAGGTCTTCTATAATTTCAAAACGTAAAGCACAGCAGCTTGTGGATTCAGACTTTTTAAAAAGGATTACAGACTTGTTTTGTTTCCTCAAGTGCCGGTTTCTCGGGTATTGCTTAACCCGGGTTCTGGGACCATGTTTTTTCCCTATAGTTCTCTTGGTGGCTGTATCTATGCATGTTATACACTGTATGTACTATGTGTCTATCATAGATTATATCATTGCACTCACCTTTCACTTACCAGTAGCTTGTTCATTCACCACCCACCACAACACCCACCCCACCATCATGCTGCCCCACCTGCTCCTCAAGGACAGTTCTCTGCCTGCTGTTGGACTCTTGGGGTGTCCGGTGAATGGTGGTACAAGAAAACAACACGACGGACGATAAATTCAAGAGGTGCAAGCAACAAATGTTCAATCGTTCTCTGGAACAACAAGAACAAGAACAAGAACAAGAACAAGAACAAGAACAACAACAACAACAACAACTTTCTCAGATTTTTCTATGTTGTATAAAAAGCTCTGAGCGACCGCCGGGAGCACATCTTTCAGAAAAGGCACTTCTCTGCAAAAGAAGTCCTTGGACTCAATAAAGACCAGTTCGTAGGATATTCAAGGTCATAACTTGTGTAATTCCTGAAAAATCCTAGCTCTTGGAGATGGTGCCCTCAACCCCCTTGTAGACCTTGCTTTTCGCTCTGCTGCGCGATTTTTCTCGATGTTGTCCTGCAGTTTGACACGAAGTGACAAGCACGCGGAAAATATGCCAACTAAACGGACTTTCACAGAGCGGACAAAAAGGAAACTCTCTTCAAAATCAAATTTACATCGTGAATCATGAATAGTATCTGAGACATCTTGAGACTGTATCATTGCGAGATTGGATGATGGATGAATCTATATTATATAAATATCATACAATGATGCTGCCCTCGGGGGTCTCTATAGATTAAGTCTTGCTTTGTTTATCTACATGCCAAACTTCCAGGCATTCTGCTGATGTTGAACTGGTTACCTCCCCAACAACTCCTACAATACCCATAACTTCGATCAACAACGAAATGGATGTATGGTGACCATCCTGCAAGTGATCCACGTTTCAGTGCCACCTCGCCTGGATCAAGCCATCGATGGCGTCCATCTCATTTACAAGCCTCCAATGAAGCATCCCATCACCTGAGTTGCTTGAGTAGATTGTAGATTGCAAGGTGGATGGGGAGTTTTGCATCTGCTTCTCAAGGTCGAAATCATTGGATCTAAAAATTTAACAGAAAAACTTACAGTACCATTGAATTGGGAAGCAAACATGATGACAAGTACAAGTGTTCAGCAGAGTTTGAACAAAAAATATAAACACCATACCAAAAACTATCAAACACTTGACACTGTCAGTAGTCAACATAGCAAAACATGTTCCAAACTCGTGTCCGGTGACCCTCTTCACCCACCAGCTGTTTGATGTAAGAACCAACCTGCTGCTCCACCTGCCCAGCAAGTTGCAGCGCTATGGTGGCATGAGATGGTTTTAATCAGAAGGAATATATCGGTGGCTTTGGGTGTTTTTTTTTGGTTTTTTCCTTGCAGGTTAAAAGGGACTTATATGCCATCAACATGCTCTCGGAAAAAAATCTCTGCTATGGAGAAGTTATTTTACAACCAATTCATAAACATTTGCACCGACTGACCTCTAAGACTCCGGATGTTTCAGAGCTGTCTCCTTTTGGTAAATACTCAAAAAAATACAACTTCACCACCATCAAAGTTGCTCACATTTGACCCCACCAATCCAACAAAGACCACTGGAAAAACCACTTTTTCCGTCACACCGGTGAAGGGCAAATATCCAACTTATTAATGTACATACTGTGCACAGTGTGCACTATACTTGCTCTTGCTATTTCACGCATCCCAACTGGCCCCCGCATTTAGCTCCATCAACGCCTTTTGAGAAGCGCCGGTAGGCAAACGACTGGATGATTCCTGGGCTGGCCAACAAATTCTGAAAGGTCACGAACCAGATCCAACACGTTTCTCGCTTCTTTAAGGTGTGTGAATGATCAATGTCACGCCTGTGATCATGAAGAAAAATGAGGTCCTACGGTCCTACAGTGCTGCATGGGGGATCAAGACAAGAAAGCCTCTCTGCATCTCTCTGCATCCATCATTCACAGAGATGGGTTTGCAGGATTTCAGCAATCTGGAAAACGCATGGGAAATTTTCGGTTGTAGGGGATGAAGTCTCCCTGTAATCTATCAGTTGGAGTGCGGCAACCTTCACTTCCGTGTGACCCTCCACCCACTCCCAGCGACCGTGGGATGTTGCGGCGCGAGTGCTGGCAATGACCTCAGAAGGTGACGATGAAAAGAAGGTTGTGAAAAGGTCGGATCTTTCGACGTTCATTCTTGTCCTCATGCCTAGCATGGCATCTCCGGGAACTGTTTCTTTCTGGCGTACAATTATATCAATTGTACGTATATCAATTGTCATGGATCGCATTGTCAGCTATCGGTAGTCATCGCATTTCATGTCCAAAAGAGTTGAGCTCTAAGGGAGAAGGAGTACTTGCGTCAGAATAGGTATCTCATCCCTCAACGAGCCCGAAACTCAGGGTATGTCAACAGTATGTACCACAGCCACACCTCTGGGAAAAAAACAATCATCTTCTTTTCCAAGAAACATGAGGGGCTGGCTTTTAGCTTCTTGGAGCAACATGAGGGGCTTGGGTTTCTAACATGCCGTTTCACGCACCCACGGCCACTGGGGTCATGCTACGACTCTGGTGCACCCAAGGCTTCACTCCCTGCACCTCCAAATCGATGATTGGAGCTGGGTTAGGTCGGGTACTTGAGACAGTTATCTGAAACATACAACTAGCCCACTAGCCCAAGTTTGGGGTCTTTAGGCTGGAGGAAAATCCCAAGAAAACCCCTTCGAAAACAATCCTTTCGAGAAACCCTTTGCATTTTTTCACTGGTCTTTGCTGCTAGGGCAGCAATGAAAACATACATACGAGTCATACAGTATGATGTATTGAACAAAAACACAAAGGATTTGACAGGTCACATGCTTAAGTTGAAACAACCTCAAATACACTTGGAACATCTTGGTACATGAACAAGAAGCCGAGCCACGACCAAACCACTACAGTATCAACCATCACTGTTGCTTCAACTATCCTTGAACTCATGGCGAATTCTTAACCAAATAGTCCTTTGCACTGAAATTAGGTGTGTGCTATGACCAAACAAAGCACCCTCTGGCTATGAGCTGTGTTTGTAGCTATCCTTTTTATCCATCAACCATGCCGAGGGGGAGCTCCAACCAAAATGATTTCTATGTGACAGCTCCGGCCTTGCCACAGCTAGACTACACACCTCAGGTAATGACAGATCCATCTTCCAGAATCGCAGCAAAGGCCCCGTTAGGAGTGGCTTGAATCTGCTGCACACCCTTGGGCTGATCTCGAACCGCCGAACTGTCGCCGCCATATTCTGCATGACCTCAGGCGACGACGGATCCATCTTCCAGAATTGCAGCAAACGCCCTCTCTGTGGCTTGAATCTGCTCCACACCCTTGAGCTGATGTCGAACTGCCGGAATGTCAACGCCAAAGTCTGCATCACCCCAGGAAACGACGGATCCATCTCCCAGAATCGCAATTGAAATGATGAATAAAAAAAAAATGTTCCAGAATGCCGTCGTTAAGCGACAAAATCAGGAATTCAAAAATGAGAGTCTGCAAGTAGCAAAATCGCAGATTTCCATCGGACAAACCGCAAAATGGAAACCAATTCCAGCAGTTTCCAGCAGTTGACGAATCCATCCCTGCCAAGGCACAACCGATTTCCTTGCAATCCTGAGAGCGCAGCACTGCGGTGTAGAAATGCAGAGCTCAAAAACACTGTAGGAGACCATTCATTCTGTAAAGTAGCCCATACTCAGATTTGAATTTCCTTGGGTTCTTTGTTTTTTTGTATAACTGTGGCCTGAATTTGATGGACACCCTTGAGCAGATCTCGAACTGCCGAACTGCCACCACCAAAGGCTGCATGACCCCAGGTTACGACGGATCCATCTTCCAGAATGGCAGCAAAGGCCATACCTGTGGATTGAACGTGTTGCACACCCCTGAGCTGATCTTGAACTGCCGAACTGTCACTGCCAGCGCCCCTGGCTGAGCATTCGTGATCATGATGCTAAGGATCGCTCTCAATACGATCCTTGCTCGCCGCTCTTTTGCATTCAAATCATGCGAACTAAGAATACAACGACCCAAGTGTTGACCCAGCGCAAGTGTACAACTTTGGAGTGCGACAATTCGCACTGATCATGGCACTGGTCTTTGTGCCTATGCAGTGCATGGGGATGACAAGCGTCCCTCAGCAGTCTTGGCAGGACCAAGACTGTTGAGGGACGCTTGTCATCCAGGACTGAACACCGTTTCATCCCAGAATCGCAGCAAAGGCCCCAGTTGTCGCTTGAATCTGCTGGACACCTCTGAGCTGATCTTGAACTTTGTCACCACCAGAGCATGCATCACCCCAAGTAACGATCGCGCTATCTCCATGACACCACAAGGCAAAGGCACTGTTTGTTGCTGCCAGTTGCGGTTGAAGTACCAGAGCTGTCAGGCACTCTCCGTCCTCTATCTCTGCTTCTTCTAAGGTTTGCTTAAAATTGACTCAGATTCAATTCTTGGCAGTGATAAGTTTGAGATACGTTTTTTCAAGGATTCCAAGGGCTTGTTGGGCCGCAGTCTTTAACTCTTGAAGCGTGGAAGAAGGCAGAACTGTGAGAAGTTCAGCATGCCCATTCGGCAAAGCTACATTTATCTTCAACATTGAGCTGAGACACCTTGAGCCCAAGCCAAGCAATAATACATGGTCGGCAACCGTCTTTTGAAAGGGTGGATATAATGCGAGCTTCAAGCTGACTGTCATTACTTGATCCGTCAATCAATCAATCAATCAATCAATCAATCAATCAATCAATCAATCAATCAGTCCATGGGCATACTTGAGATCTACCCTTGCATTCCATGAAACTCATCCAAACAGAATATCTTCACAACTGCTCTACTCTCTATTAAAGACAAAGACAAACAGACAAACAAAAATTCAAAAATTATGATGGGAACCATATGGGTGTTTCCCAAAATAGAAGTACCCCAAAATGGATGGTTTATAATGGAACACCCTATTGAAATGGATGATTTAGGGGTACCACTATTTTCGGAAACACCCATATGGAACCATATGGCCACACCTGATCTGATTGCTCTCAAAACAACTCTCCAAACATGGTCACAACGGTTACGACTCACTCTTCACCAGGCTGCCGAGCTTGCTAGGCGACCGTGCCTGAGAAGGCGAAAAACAGTGTAGTCCGATGGGTAGCATAGAAAAACCGGTAGTAAATTGTAAACGATAATCATGGTGGTACCAATGATCATAATCAATCATAATCATTATTCATAATTGTATTCGTAATGATTGAAAAAAAAAAGAAACAAACGAAACACCATCTTGCCATGGTTGTGTAACAAGTTTTCGATTCTAACTCCCATCAAGGAGCTTCGAAACCATTGGAGTCGAAACTGGACGAAAACAGAGTGACATAGCTTCCCTATGGGTCAAAAAAAATCGGACGAACTTCTCTCCCTCGGTTTTTTTGGGGCGAATCCTTGACCAATCTAAACGACTCTCAATTCTCAGCTCTCGTCATCCACTGGGGTTTCATATGGTGCAACACGATTTGTTGGCAAATCCCGGGTTTCATGTAACACAGAGCCATGAGGTCATCAAAACATCTTCAACGACCAAGACAATAATTTTTGCAACTACTTGCAGAAAGACAAAAACAAACTCCACTGTCCATCCCTCAAAAAACCAAAAGAAAAAGCATCGAAATTACATAGCATACATGAGAAACAAAAGATAAAATGGAACAAAATGGCAGAACATCAACCAAAAGAAGCCAACCACACATTTGAACACCACCATTTCCTTGGAGACACCAGGACCCCGTGCGCCGAGCTCCTTTTTGAGGTGCCAGTGGGCAGTCGCACCTCAGCACCCAAGGCCATGTGTTGGAGGATTTTACATTCGACTTATGGCCAACTCATACAGTTGGAAGTCAATGGACATAGGAGAAAAAAAAAACACAACTTGCAAAAACCCTTCCGGATCTCAAGGGTTTTCGTTGAAAGCTTCATGAAGTACCCGAAGAATTTAAGAATATTAAAAAAAATCTCGAACATGATCTCAACTAACATCCCTCAAAATATCCAACAAATCAATTTCCAACAAATCAATCCTTTACCTCATCCTCTCATCCCTTTGCCAAATCCCGTTACCTCCCAGGACTCCCACGGGTGGCGCCGCCACATACGGTGCCCCACCCGGTGGTGCGCGGCGCACCGAGGAAGCCCTGCGGATGGGTTCCCGTTGGGGTTTGCGGAGTCAACCACTTGTCAAGTTGAAAAGTTGAACACCTCGGTATCTTCAAATGGATGTTTCCAAAAATAAGGGGTTCCCCAAAATGGATGGTTTATAAGGGAAAGCTTCTTAGAATTGATGATTTGGGGGTACCCCTATTTTTGGAAATACCCAAATGTTACTATCTAAAAAAATTGGAGGATCAAAATTTTAATTAGTTTGACTACCTTTTTCTATAAGAAATTGAGAGTCAGGTACTGGCAACACGCTCCCCAAAAACTGTTGTTTGAAGAACTTCAGGTTGTCCTCCCTCAGGTGATCTGAGTTTCAAGCTCAACAACTGATCCAATTAACCAAGCCCTTTGGATCACAGCACCTGCTGATCTCAGAAGGTGCCGGAGTTGATCTTGCCGCCTGGGGACGTTGCTTGGAAATGAGCCTTGAAAATGATGGGATGTGTTCACGAAGCATTTTCCAAATCCAATAAATATGAAACAGCAAATATATGTTTATAATTGTGTAAAATAAATATAATTGTAAATAACATACAACATACATACATAATACTTTATTCCGAAAAAAAACGATTCCACACCCACTTAGATCCACTGAACTTCCTTCCGAAAAAGGTGGATGTTTGGTTCTTTCGGTCCTGCTTCGTCAGGAGCTTCTCCAAACGGCTCCGCCGCAGGTCAGGCGCCGAGCCGCTGGGTAGCACGGCTGAGACCTCGGGAGGTACCAACGGACACATTGGGGGGAAACGGCCAGTCGTTGTAGTGGTATATTTAGTATGGATGACTTGGATGACCATATGTTCCTATGGGAAAGGTCATGACTTTGGATGTTGCAATATTATACACTTATGACCCGAATTGACATTGAAATGACATGTTCTTAGCGAGATGGTACCAATGAGCGACCTCAAAGTAACACACTTCTTCGCAAAACTGTTTTTGTGTATTGATCAAACTGTTTTGCTGTGGAGGCATGATGAGGGATAGCCTAGCCGTAATGGGTTTGGGTTGAGACCCAGGGCTTGTTATGTGAGCTTTCCGTTGAAACTTTATAGAGCAACGATGAACAATGTACGTCTGAGAGATGAGGAAAATGGAAGGAAGGAGACCGTTTTGTGGCCGCGAAAGGTTTCCCTCCGAAGGTTTCGCAGGTGGCCATGTTTGAAAAACTGGAAGTTCATGCATGGTTGAAGTTGGTACAGACTGCGTAGCTAGCACCGTGTACACATGATCTGCACAAAGGTGTTTGTACCAAGCAGAAACGTGTAAGTCTTTTGAGGTTCATCTAGAATACATGTATTTGGCCCATGCACCTAAATGGTATACATAACTTATACTATACGTACATCTACAGTGTATAATATCAATGCAGATGCACTGCACCGTATGATGTACTGTATTAATGTATTGACTGTACAAGGTTTACACTAGCAGCTTACACATCCTGCACTGTTTCAGGAACAATGACTCCCGGTTTCTTCTGAATGGTGGCTGGATGCCAGTGGTATTCCCCAACATAATCCTACTTCCAAGACAGTTCCAAATGACAGTACCATAAAAGCACCACATGATTTCGGTGTCTGTCTTTTTTACAGTATCTTTGTGTAGTTCCATTCAAAAATTCTAAAACCATAACCGGAATTCCAACTCAAAATCCTAAGCATCAACCCATATGCCTCACTGAGAGTCAGGACTTTGTGAGCCATGCATCCAACAAGCTCCAACGTCCGATAGAAAAACCCAAGAGGTTGAGGCTTGGACTTGAAAAGTCTCAAGAAATCCATGATTTTTGTGTGTAACTTTTGCTTGATACTTTGATGGAGATGTTGTTTGATCCCTTTTTGGATGGGCTAAAGAGACTTTGTGGGAGAATATTATTTTGGTGCATTTTAGACTTGGACAATTTTGAAATGGAGGGATTTGGAGGCTTCGTAGGCCCTCATGTTGTTTCCTCTTCAACCCTACACATCCGTATCGTGGAAGAAAGTATCTCTGGCAAAAATACTTCATCCGTTTCTGCGTTGAAAGCCTTGTTTTAGGTTCCAAATCATTCGACATCATCGGAAGATATCTTGGTTCATTCCTACTCTTCGGGCTGAAACGGCCATCGAAAACAGCGAGTTTTTGCAAACCCCTCTTGGCAAATTCTGTAGTGATATCCTATGGTTCAAGATGATGAGCCTATAGCACCATAGTTGGTGCTCCGTCCCCCAATTGTGAGTCATCAGTTTAAGTCTCAGGAAACGATGCTACCACAAAACGCCGAAGGTTGAAAGCGTCAAGGTGCAGTGCTGGTGAAGGACCCCCACTGGTTGAGCTCCCCTTCTGGTGGTAACCAACGTTGCGCTGCATCAGTGGCCAACTCCACGTAGGCCTTGAACCTAAAGCCGGGATGTGCGGCTCGCCTGGTTGCTTTTCTGGCAAATATCATCCTAAGCATCCCTAAGTAATGAATTCACACACAAAACAAAGTCAACAGTTTGTCGAATTCAGTAAGAGGCAAAAATCCATGTTTGGTCCTTGGATGGGATTTCAAAATCCATTGGAAGAGATGTTTTTATATTTCCTAGGCACTGAATGGGTCTCCATTTCCTAGCATGTTCATGCATTTTCAATGATTGCCGTGATTCCTTTGTTTCCAATTTGTGTCCATGACCCTTCTGACTCATCAGGTGAACGCACAACTTTCTGCTTTAAAACGACCATTTCAAACTGACAAAAAAACCCTGTTGTTTCCATTGCATGAAGGGATGAAGTGATTACCGTGGACATAACTCTGATGGCAAGGGGAACATGACCATTTAATCAAAAAAACGCCTTGGCTACCTTTTCCTTACACCCCAATATGCTGTTTCAGAAGAACCACAGTGTGGATCTACAAGTGTGGCTTTCACCATGCTCTTCAAGGCTTCAAGTTGATACTCCCACACTTCGCGACCTGCAAATATTTGTTGCCCTGTCCTTGGCTACAACCTGCTTATGGGGAGTTTTTCAGATTCCAGCCACAAATGGCTTTCCCCACTTGGGTCTCGTGGATCGAATGGCTAACCATTCCAAAAGAAATTGAGAATGCATCCTGTTAGGGTCAATCAACCAATCATCTAATCAGGGGCTTTGCTTGGTTCCCCAAATCCCTGGTAGGCATCATATAAGTAGGGTTTGGGCAATATATAACACTTACATAAGTGGTATATAAGGTCTATTTGTAAGGCCTATAAACTATGTATATAAACTGCCTTTGGCAGTGGTACAGTGGTGATTGTGAAAATACCAATTCTTTTGCATTGGTAGGTTTAGGAGGAGCAGTATGTAAGCAGTATATAAGCGGCATATAAGTGGTATATACTGACACATGTGTGTGTGAGCTATATGTAAGCTATATATAAGTGGTATGTAAGTGGTATATACTGCTTCTGTTGTTGGCCAAAGCACACGTACCCAGATCAATCTCTTACATATTGCTGGTCAACCTGATTTTCCCCTACCAGACGTTTCAGGAACCAGAAAAAGCTGTAGATCTAATATGAAAATGTCACCCTTCAACACCACAACCATGAAAACAGTCCAATGGAAGCGGGCACGACCTTCCAAGATTGTCAAGTAGCTTTTGCATGGCTTTCTTGTCACCCGAAAGGGTTGGATGATCCTTGGCCGTGGTACTCTTTGGGCTAACACCGCACCTTTGTGTTTGTCCCTTTCTCTCTACCTCGGGTTGGAACAAACAATATGAAAACATCTAAAAACGATATAACGAACTTTCTCAAGTTCATGTCAAATGTCAATCAAAAGTATGTAAATCAAATTGACTTTCAAGCACATCGACATATCCACTGTTCCAAGGGAGCGAGGGATCCAAATTGATGTAACAAATATTATCCCCTCAAGTTGTTCTCATGTCCTCCCTTCAAGTACCATACCACCCTAAGGAGAACATCGTCCTTCTGTATGGATGTATCAACGTTCATAAGGTTGGGCAACCTGGAACAGGAGGGCTTCAGTCCATCCAATCTTCTCAATCAGGAGTTGACATCCCACATCTTTGTAAATGATTCGCCGAATCCTTTGTTGATCTTTTTTGATTCCCTGAAACCTTAGCAAGAAAAGGGATGGTCGGTCATGAGATTGCCTCCAACTATATAATCCAACTGATCTCCATCTGAACTGTGATTCTCCGGGTTCCCTGAGTTTCCAAACACTCTTCTCCAAAACAATCTGCAAAGGTCTTCCAGACGCTTCAGCCTGATGTGCTGCATCTTTGGCGTGTTGAACGGATGGAGCCATCAAGGGGTTCGCACCATGATTCCATCCCTTGCATACTTGAAGCCTACTTTGTGGGTAGAGGTAGGCATTCATATCAGTGCTACTAGTAAAAAATTGAAAGCAGGCTTGCTGGAAATGTGAAAGATCCTCGGCAGATCTCCAAAAACCAGAATATTATGTCTTCAAACGGTAACCGCTTATATAAACTACCTCGTGGCAATCCATGTAGCAACAAAAATACACCAACTAAACGTTCCTGTTTCATTTACAACGATATTTCATTACGCTTCATATCCATGCATTACTACTAGTCAGTTTGCCCGAGGGTACAAGCAATACACTATGAATATATAGCCATAGTACAGCAATAGTATTGTTGGCAAGATCTCAGGAATCATGTCAGCACAAACCTCCCGACCCTTCTTCAACTCACAAATCCACACAAATCCCTTGTTGTATTCCCAAGCAGGATCTCATCAAAATCACCCAAACTCATCTGTGATGGTAAATATTCAGGGACCCTCATTGGTGTCATCCTTTTCATCCAGCCTTTGAAGTACTTGGTATCTCATTATCTGCTGGGGCTTCCGTGCTTCCTGACACTCTCTCCGTCGGGCGGTCCGGGCCTCCAAAACGCCATCCTCCCGGGCCGTTTCCTTCGACTCCGGGGAGAGGTCCTTGAAATCGCGGCGCATGTAGCCGCCAGCCTCCACCTCCATCGTCGCCTCTTTGGCCTCAACAGGGAACCCTGGGAACCCGGAAAACTCCCCTAGATTCGGATGAGCCTTTGCTGAAAATTGTGCTTCTTGGTGTATGCGGTACAAATAGTATTTTATTGAGGATCATGCACCTTTTGCATCCTTTCACTATACCCAGTGGTTTTGAAGGATTCTGGAGATCTTGAGTTCCAAATTTCTTGGAATATATCTTTTGAAACGCCTTCATGTCTCCCCTTTCCAAAAGTGGAAGCCCTGCTCATCATTTAGATTCTAGATGGTGGAGCACGTTGGGAAACCCATCCACTAAAATCCGTTTTGGGATGCCAAATTTTAATGGACAACAACAGTCAACAACCATATGAAAATATGAAAATGACCTCTAAAGCAAAAGGGCGATTCTCTATACAGTACTATATTCGACGATTATACTGGACCTGAGTTGCGGGGGTTGACACACCTGCAGTTTGCCATAAGCCACCCCACCCGCGCGGCAAGGCCGTAGGAGGTCAATTCCTTGACGTAGGCCTGTTGACTTCCAAAGTTAGGGAAAAGGGGGTGGTCATCCCGCCTGCTAATCATGGAGATTGCGTACTTGCATGTAATTTCATATTGAGATCTAGATTATCCAAGCCGGACACAGTGGGTATGATCATACCAGACTACTGCTATTCCCAGACATCCGAAAGAAACCTGAGACGAATCAATTGGAGTTCAATCACTTAGTCACAAAGAGGGAGCGATCCAACACAACAAAGTCAATGATGTCAATAGTTATAGTTCAGAAAGAAAAATCAGATTGAAAAAAACAATCGGAAAAAAAAACACTAACGTTTTGTTGTATTTGCAGTCCTGTGGCTAGATGCATGAAGTTCATGGGTGGCCCATTCACATTGGTGTACATGCATACATACGGCCCACAAACATCTACGGATACAGTATAAAGATGTACAAAGTATGATTGCCCTCCGAAGGCCCTGAAACACTCCTGCATGATCAAGGTGGCAATGTCAAAAAATGGCAATGGTGACGTCAATGGCGATGATGATGATGATGATGATGATGATGATGATGATGATGATGATGATGATGATGATGATGATGATGATGATGATGATCAATATTAGGGCTATATCAATGCATGATTATTTTCCAACTTACTATTGTTATCTCATGCCTTGGCTCCGACAGTCGCTGTGCCTTCACAACATGCAAAGGGGCTGTGAAGATTTCAGCAGTGCCCTTGTCGCAAGCCTGGCCGTAACACAACCCCAAGGGGCTTGCGAAATTCGGTGTCATATCCCCCGAATTCCTCACAAACCACTTGCAAAATGGGGTCAAATTTTCAGATACATTTCTTTGGATCTTGACATATCTACTCCCCAAGCCATAAGCATCTCCAACCCAAACGCACCTGATCAAAGCCCGTGCGCACAGCATCTGCGGGAGCTAAAGTGGGGTGAAAAAGGGCAAGTCGACTTGCTGTTGAGATGTTTGAAAAAAATCATCCTGTCAAAACTGTTAAAAACGGTGCATCCTATCAGAAGGTATCGTGGGTAGGTGTGGTGTTTTCCCATCGAAATTTCCAGGCTACTGGATGCTACTGGATGTTACCCTTCACTGCGGCAAACCGGAACCTAGATCCACCGTCCATTCACCAGCATCTGCCACAATGCCAACGAAGACGTCCTGCGATCTGGGTCGGTATCAAATCAACTGCTTTTGTGAGGGTCAATCAAGGTCTGTCAAACAACACTCAGATGTCTAGGTTGTTCAATACTTTACCCAAGCAGCTGGAAGATGATACATCTGTTATTTATCAAAGGTGAATTGGACCTTGACCTTGAGGCCACTCGACACTCATTAAGACACAACTCCTTGTCTTTCCAAACATAGTGATCCTCGAGGCACGAATGGAACTGTTTGTGGGGACTACCATGTATTGCCACATGATAGCACATTATCTCTTCGATCCACCTTCAAACTGGAATCCACATAGCCAAATGGGTTAACTTGTTTGCAATGTACGGCTGCTTGCAAGGAGGGTACCTCATGTGTACCTCATGTTCATCATGGTTGAGGAGTTGCATCTCAGAAGAAAAACTTCCGAGGTGAACATCAAAAAACACTAAAACAACACCTCAATCTAATTTCTTGGTGGTGAACCATGAGGCCAACATCTGTTGTTTCTTTAAGAACAGCCTCCTTTGTCCTTCATCGGAAGATCATCCACCCACTTCAACACCGGCATTCTTCCCTTTGCTACCGCGGAACAGTACATCCCACTTCCAAGGTCCAAAGCTGCTCTGCTTCGGCCTCTACAGGCGGGGTCGTGTAGGGCTGTTGCACATCTAATTTTCTTCCAAGCTGTCACTGCCCCCTTGTGGGACTTTCGGGTCAGGTGCTGTTTCACAAGGAATCACGTCTTGGTGGGACAACACACAATGAGACGAGATCGTCTCTACAAATCATCCTGTTGATCTAACATCGGAAGGAGGCGGCACGAAGGTAAGTAAACGATCTCCAAGCAAAGGTTTCCTTTACATGTTTTCGTAAGGCCACAATTGCATCTCGGGTCAAATGACATTTAAACGACATCAACAAACATGTCAAGTAGAAAAAAATCCTACAGAAAAGCATTTGCTGCGAACCTGTAAGAGCATTGAGGTCGCAGTTGACCACGTGTCATGTTTCATCCATTCACTGAGCTGAAGCAGTGAATGAGGTTTTCTTTCTTCACGAGCCTGAGACAAATTCTTAGGAAAATATCAATTAAATCACGGATGCGATTCACGATCATATAGAGTGTACTGGTGAGAGTGAATCGCTGTAGTCAATTAATGTCAATTATAGACACAGTTCTTATGAAATCACAGCGCAAATCTACGACCCCAATGGATTCAATTTCCATGCTCACGCTCCCACCATCTCTTCAGCCTCGAGCTTCTCGCCATCTCGCGCGCGGCGTGGTATTCTTGAGACACCTAAAACTCTGGTGAAACGGCCATTGGGGATGGATGAATGGGATGGACAAAACACCATTTTGTTCATAACGAACTTCCAGTGCAAGGTGTCCAAACCTCATTCCAATGATCAAATGATCAATATAGTTATCTTTAAATATGCCAAATTAGCATCTTGGAAAGCCCCTTCCAATATTTCGCCAAGCTGCATGGTAGTGAGGGTACATGAATTCTTGGGTAATGCAAGATATCTATCTAATCAGATAAAATCGTCTTTCACCAAGCCTGAAACAGGAACAAACAAACAATTAATCAAAAATAAAAAGGTATTCACATGTATTCACGGTATTCACTTTTAAAATCACTATACTTCAGAACAAAATTAGCTTCATGTTCCGCAACAGCCAGACTGTATTTTCAAATTCCGAACGAAGCCACAGCTGGCAGAATCTCGTAGCGAGATCTGTGTTGATACCGTTTGAGGTGGGTGTCCAATGGAAGTTGAATTTCTGTTCATACACGCTGGAACAAATCCGGCTAAGTTAGTTCACCATCATTCATAGATTCACCATTTCACCAAACCATTGTCCATCACAGGGCACGGTTTGTTCAGTTCAGTTTCACCCCGATGCTTCGTGCGGACCCTTTTCTGTCGATGTCCGCATCCTTTCCCCGGCACCTGTAAAGGCGTTGCTATGAAGTAGCCAGGCCCCTGCCAGAACCTGGCTGGTCTGTGTTGGCAACTGCATCTGCAACACTTTCAACTGTCCAGACTCAGCTTCATCTAAATTTGAAGTTTGGGTTAATAGATAGATTCATCTAGTTCGACAAAAGCATGGATCTGATTGATTTCCTTGAGAAACTGCACCAGGCTGTTTTCATCTGTTTTCTGAAGCTCCATGTAATGAAACTTTTTCTGTTCAATCGGTACTTCGACACCATAGATCCAAGCAGGGGCAAAGGATAGCTTTCGGGTGACATCATTTCCCACTGATGATTTCCGTGCATATTCACCATTGAAAGATCTTGAAACAATCTTAGGTTCAGAACACTTGCCCCATTTGGATATGTTTTTTGAACATTTGGTGTCCAAGAATAGCCATGCAATTCAGCAAGTTGTGGCTATGTTCTAAAGATTTTAGGTACCAGTATAGCTCACCCATCAACATGTTAAAACAGAACTGCATTGCTTCCGTCTTCCACAAAAAAGCTGCACCTGGACGAAGCATGGACGGTATCGTCCTGCCTTCACAAGAAAGGAAATCGGGGTGGTCAATCACAATGTGGCAATGTAATGAGAATAAACCTCAGTGGTGGTTTCAACCCATTTGACAAATATTAGTCAATTCACAAAACTGGAACTGTCCCCCAAAACGGGTGAGAATGAAAAATTGTTGAAACCATCTGTAAACCATCTGCTCCTCCTCCAAGTATGGAAGTTCGAAACGGGTCCCTCCATTCAAAACATGATTAGTATCCTTCCAACATCGCCAGTCCACTCCTTGTCCAACACAAAAATATACAAAAATAATACTCATTATCATCCCACCTAAAAAGCAAGTATGATGCATGTCATTTACAGTATATCATCCTTAACCAGTCTACCTTTCGCAAATTGTTTCATGCACACTTACAGACGTTGCTTCGATTCTTGTTGTATTTGAAACGTTCATTTTCCACAACCGAAACGTACCCAAAACAGCATGGGCTTTGAGCTCCCATCTCACCACCCTTGAATCAACCCGCCTGACATCGGTGAAACGGGTACATACCCGAAGGTGCCATTGGTGAAGTTCCGTTGATGGCAAATGTAGAGGTATGTTGCATGATTGTGGATTCCAGTGCCGAATCTTGCTGATATCTGAGAGGAGCCGTGCATGTTCAAACAAAATACAATTGCAAAATGTGGGAATACCGAAATACCACACTTTGACACTTTGACTGTGGGAACAAAGAACTGTCTGTCCCATGGCATGATACTGCAACACGATCGAAGCAAGCGGGTACAAACAAATCATATGTCTTTTGGTGAAAACACCAACAGAAAGACAAACTGCAAAAAAGAGGATCCCAACATATCCCAACACAACTATAACCATCATGCACGTAACCATTCATCATGCGCACAAACATGGTCACCACGTCCACTTTTTCCCCTCATTTCAGCAGTGAAGGAATATCCCACGCCTGCAACATGAACGCTGGGTAGAGTGTCCAACACTAAGTTTCGAGGTTTTTCATACGAAAATCCTTGCACTGAAATACTAACCCTTTGGCGAGAGCAGCCATAACACTTAAAGAAATCATTATACAGGTATCATAATATTTGTCAAAAATATGCCCAAACCTCACCTTATTTTCCAGATTTAGAAAATGCCATATTCCAGAAAGCACTCATACCGCCTTGCAAGTCATGATTGGCAGTGGACAAATGCAGATTCGGATAACGCATGATGATCACTTGAAGAAATGATGAGTATGCAACCAATAGTTCAAAATCTCATCATCGATCTACCTTATCCTCTATGAATATCCATCCAATTCATCCTTTTCATCATCTATAAGAGCTCCCTTTCTATATTATGAAAATGTAATTGATGACGCGCTGTTACGCTGTTTAACTGCCACAAAGGTGTATGAAGATCAGTTCTGTCTCACAGCACCTTTGAAGCAGCTCAAACCCAGTTGTTGGAGGATTGTCTCTTGCCACTAGACCACGTTTTTGGGGCGGGGAAGGTCATTTAGAAGAAACTCATGATGCCCACAAAATCCACCCAAGCGGCTCCTGCCTTCAGCCCCGCTTCCAGCTGCTCTTGGGCCTTCTGCCGTTTTCTCCCCGCACTGGTGAGGGCTTGAATAACCTTCCAAGCACTGACACCAACCCGGAAGGACTTGCTGGAGCCACCAAAAAAAACTGCATATTGGCATATTGCATATGGAAACTCCTGGCTGCAATACACCTGAATGGTGGGCAATGACACATTACTGTGTGGGGCGTTCACCACACAAGGTGTACTAAACCTTCAAAAAAGAATCAACGTTGAGTTTTGAAATAAGTAGGATGAAACGAACAAAACGTTCTCATGTTTGACCCAAAATGGGCTAACTGCAAATTCTGAACGGACACCTTCATCCTATACATCCACGTGAGCCTGCTGCAAGACCTGTGGAATATTAGAGGCGACAAAAAATCGACCAGCAGGGCTTAAGTTATCCAGGCCTCCTCCTCGTTGGGTTTGCCCTCCTGAACCTGGATGAACCAATGGAGGAAGGGTTGAAACTTGAAACCCTGAGCCTCTTGAAACACCAAGGAGTGGCACTTGGTACAGTACGATATGCTGAGTGATCAGCGGGAATGATGATAGTATCCCAAAGTACTTCTCAAAAGGAGTTGACCATAATTCTGAGGAAAATCTTGAATATCTGCAGGAATATTCAAGACGACGATCTTGTGACAACCATCGGCCTGGAAACGGAGCTTCTGGCCACCCGAAGCCTTGCCGAAGCTGTGCTCCTGAAGCCGGTTTTACCGGTGGAACGGGCGAATGGAAACCCCCTGTTTTCAAACATTCCTAAAAACATGTGTTAAGAGGAGTCCGCAGAAAGAAGGATAAAATATCGGATATCTGAATTGTCATGAAATGTCTTTATGTTATATTTTACTCCAACAACATATTGCTATAGTAAGCAGTAGGCTTTGGCCGAAGTGGCTCACGACCTCTTGCATCACCTGATCATGAATTCCCAAGAAACTTCTTAAAAAATTACGGTGGAAAGCATCATCTCAACTGTTGCCATCACTTCTTATCTTCCTCAGTTGGACTGGTATTGGTCATGCTACAAGGTCAATGCAAGCAGCTGTGAACCGGGGGTATAATACATACCTGACGGGTTTAAGCCAATTTACACATTCAGACTCTGAAACATTATCATTTGTACAAGAACAAGGGACAATGAATCCAAGCCCTTGAAGGATGTACACTATTATGTGTGAGCAGCAGCTTTTATTATGAGACCCAAGGGAAGCAAACCGATGGAGGACCCTACCCCGTTTCAATCTCGGTTCTCAATGTTTGACAGCATCTTGCACGACATGATGGATCTTGCTCTAACAAACATGACACAGATCAATGTCTCTTATTTGAGAGTCTCCCCCACTTCGATTTGATCTCATTTCGCAGCTAAATAACTAGATAGTCGTGCAAACCTGCCTACCGGTCAATACTACTTTTCATTTCCGCAAATCAATGCGGTTGCTCATAAATCTTTGTATCAAAGTATAATCCCAATATCATTCATGTTAGCCTTGCACTTTCAGAGTTGCACCTGCAAACGCTCGACAAAGCTCGTGCCATGGAAGGCCACTGCAGGCGTCAGCACGCCGAAGGCATTGGCAGACTACCAGGGAGGCCGGTGGCCAATGGCGCTGGCTCTTTGTGGATGTTCGTGGGAGGAATCATGGCAAAGATAGAATCATATCTGACAGTCTGACAGGTGAATCAAGTGAGCTCTTAGGGTGTTCATAGGAAATAAATGTACTGAAATCCTTCGCAACCAAAGTGAGTGCACCGTTTCCTGTCGAAGACAGAGCTGCTGGAGCATAAAACAACCGTAAGAGACCAGCAGCGCTAAAAAATGTTGGATAGGAGATGCTGGCTGAAGACACAATATCCCGTTCATGGATGTTCATGGATGTTCGTGGTATATCTCCAACCAACCCTCGCCTCCTCTTCCAACAGCACCATCGCAGCAGTTGCGCAAGTGATTGCAGTGACCTCCAACGGCCCAAACTACAATTGATGGGGATCTTTTTTCACAGCGACGTTGGATCTAATGCCAAAAATATCCCAAAATATCCAACAACTGAGGTCAATCCAACCAAGGTCAAGCCTCTGGGATTTTTCATCCACTGAGGACTTTGTCAATGAGTCAAGGATTCCCCAGGTTCCTGGTTGAGGTCATATCCAAGTCCAAATCCAAGAAATCTGGTTCATATGGAGCCTCATGGAGCCCTAGAATGTTTCATGAGAGGATTTCTACAGGATGTCCATTCAACACAAATGTCCCCTTACAAAAAAATAGTTTCTCAATGAAAGTTGTAGAGTCTCATGGTCCTTCCAACTACCACCCTTCTCAAAGCCGGCGATGAATCTACCATTCTGAATTTTGGAATGGGGGTTTGCACTTCACAAGGCCAGAAACCTTTGTTACTCCCTTTTAAATTGCACAAGTTGTCAGTCGATGTTTCTTAGCTGGTTCAGTTTTTTTTAGGGATATCTAAAATGGATTTTTGTGCATCCAGTGGAAGTCTCTTTGGGGTTTTCCAGCATCGGAAAACCAACAATCATCAACCACGGATCCCCACCTCGTAGCCCTCAGGTCCCGTGAAATGCACGTGACCCCACTGTCCATCTTCACTCTCTGCCACTATGTAGGTTTCCATAAATCCAAAGGCTCTAGCCTGAAGGAACGAGCTGAAGGAACACTGGACCCATGGTTTCTGCAGAGAAAAACTTGATTCTTGATGTTTCTGAAAATAACAACCGGGGAGATAGAAACTGTCCACATAAACATCATCCTACAACCAACATCAACCAACCACTTTTGGGTCCATCCACAAAATACCTAAGTGCTGAGTCTAGTAGATGTTTTTTTTAACGGGAGATTCCTGATGGCTGACAGCAAATAAGAAAAGCATGTGGAACAACGAATTTAAAAAAAAGGAAACTTCTGCTCAAAACGACACAAAGTAGCTACAGAAGAAAAATGTTGTTCCAACCGGGTGAACGTAGCGCGCAAGAAATGCTGTCTCCTTTATTACTCCAAATGTCCATCTAGTCCACATGGTAAATGACATCTTTGCATATGACAATATCTCTTGCATCTACCTACATTTCAGCGCACGTTTCGTAGGACAATCACTTCCCTGATCTCACGACATTCGCATCCAAAACGACGAAACGACTTGTAAAAATCCACCGCCTCCTTGGGTGGTCCCATGCCAACTGGTGGTACTGCACCTTTCTTCCTCAATTCCTGTCTTCACAGATTTTTTTGGGATTTCCAGCTGATTCTTAGGTCCTAACCAGGTGATCAAAGTCTGAAAGGGATGACTTTTCCAAGAAAACTCACGAACTTCATCCATCGATTTTTGTGGATCCAAAATGGTGCGTCAACTTGCCGCACTGAAGGGACAAATTCCTTCCAAGAAACACAGATTTTATGATCTCTTGGTCCCACCTTTGGA
The DNA here is from genome assembly GCA_000507305.1 of Breviolum minutum Mf 1.05b.01. Classification (NCBI taxonomy): domain Eukaryota; class Dinophyceae; order Suessiales; family Symbiodiniaceae; genus Breviolum; species Breviolum minutum. The sequence goes on from DF241703.1 coordinate 56,236, forward strand.
CTTTCTGAAGATGTATTGAAAATGATGTGAATCTACGCATATCTATGCTGCAAATCTGCAACTTGGGCAAAACCAAATCGGTGCGGAGATGTCTTGCATTTGAAATTATCAGAAATTATCCATGATTGACATTGATAAATTTGAAACATTCATCGGCTTCATGGTGGAAATGGCCTTCCGCCTGGGTTCAGCAGGGAAACATGAAGTTTTTGTGTATTCCTCGCTTTGCTTGCTTGAAGACATACAGTGCTGGTGTACTGCACTGCCCGGGATGACCTACCTGTTGCATACTGCGTTCTCATCTGCTTCGGGCGGTGGATGACCATTCTGAATTCAAGGGTCGACCTTGCAATTTGCAATGGGCACCTTAATATAAATTTAGATGATGGTTGCTTCAAAAGTTTACTAATCTGACCTGGCAAAGCAACCGGTTGAAACCCATACTCTCACTTCTGGGGGGAAATCTTCCCCCGCAAAAAAGGCACAAATATGCACAAATAAAAAACTCGCCAGCCTGAAATCTTGCATCATTTTTGGTTTTCCGTTCACACTTTTGCAAAGGAAGCTAGACTTGGAGGGACCGATGTTTGTGTGGCATGGTCAAACGCAAAGTAAACGAATCTCGTGCCTCATTCGGCAAACGCATCTAGAGACCAAACAAACCACTGTCACCGCCATTATCTGCATCACCCCAGGTGACGACGGATCCATCTTCCAGAATCGCAGCAAAGGCCTTACGAGTGGCTTGAATCTGCTGCACACCCCTGAGCTGATCTCGAACTGCCGCACTGTCACCGCCACAGATTGCATCACCCCACGTGACGACCGATCCATCTGCCAAAATGGCGGCAAAGGCCATACCTGTGGCTTGAATCTGCTGNCAGGAAGCTTGAATCTGCTTTACACCCCTGAGCTGATCTTGCACTGCCGAACTGTCACCGCCATCCCCTGCAGAACCCCAGGTCACAACGGATCCATCTTCCAGAATCGCAGCAAAGGCCCCAAACCCAGCGGCTTGAATCTGCTGCACGCCCTTGAGCTGATCTTGCACTGCCGAACTGTCGCCGCCAAAGCTTCTGTCACCCCAGGTGACGACGGATCCATCTTCCAGAATTGCAGCAAAGGCCCTATTTGCGGCTTGAATCTGCTGTACACCCCTGAGCCGATCTTGCACTGCCGAACTGTCACCGCCATAGCGTGCATCACCCCATGTCACGACGGATCCATCTTCCAGAATCGCAGCAAAGGCCCTGGCCATTTGTGCGGCTTGAATCTGCACGACATCCTTCAGCTGATCTCGAACTGCTGAACTGTCCCCGCCAAAGATTGCCTGACCCCAGGTAACGATTGTGCTATCTCCACGACACCACAAGGCAAAGGCACCTTCTGTTGCTGCCAGTTGTGGTTGAAGTACCAGAGCTGTGAGGCACTCTCCGTCCTCTATCTCTGCTTCTTCTAAGGTTTGCTCGAAATCGACCAGAACTCGATTCTTGGCAATTATAAGTCTGAGGTACTTTTTCCCAAAGACTTGTTTGGCCTTTGTCCTTACATCTTGAACAGTGGATGAAGGCGGAAGTGCGAGAAGTTCAGGATTCCCATTCAGCAAAGTTACTTTGACTTGCAGCATCCGGGACGTTCTCAGAATATTGACCACTCAAAAAATCAGCAATGAAACTCTACTTCAGACTTTGAGCCTAAGTTGCACCTCAGCAGCAAACGGCATCTGGGTCAGAAACGGAATTCCAAAGAGTTCCCATCAATGAGACACCGAGATCATATGGTAAAATTCTTCCACTCTGCGCATTTCTGCGAAAATCATACCGCCCAGCTTTTGACGGGGGAGTGACTTTTTAAGATCACAGAAATGGGCCCGGAACTAGTCGAACAACTCCAGTTGGTACGTACTCCCCCCAAATCTGTATTGAAGCAAAGAGTTCTTAGAAGCTTCATGTGTAGTGTGTCTAAGTGTTTGATCCAAGCGTGTGAAGCCCAAAAATCTAGGAATCCATCTTCGGTGCCACATCTCAATTGGTCTCGTGAAGCTTGTCTCCAGTTTTGACTAAAACAAATCTGGTCTTTTGAGACAGAGAGTTACCGGGATGAATTATCTACGAGTACTATGTAAATGTAGATATTCCCGATATTCCATAACTACAATCTACAACACGTCAACGTTGCATCTGTGACATACAATCCTAAACAAGCGAGCCTGAAATTGAATGTGCTCCAATTTTGGAGACGTGACTTCCCCCCGAGAAACGACTACCATCTATGTTGAGAGGTGGAATCCTCATTCGACCTCATTTCATCGGCTCCTCCATGGTGCGCGCTTGCTTCATGGTGTCCTATGGTGAAAAAAAGTGTCAAAAGTGTCAAACCTCGGGACCTGGGACCGAAACGACCGAAACAGTGAAAGGTCTGGAAAAGACGCGAAAAAAAAAAAACATTCAAACACATGTTATCCAACAGCTATGAAATCAAAAAATAGTACAAAAATAGTACATTCTTGGTGCTACTCTACCTGGGGGCGCCCCAATCTACTGCCAGATATACGATTCAAACACCTATAATATACTGGACCTTGGTTTTTGGGGGGAAGAGACAGAAGTCCCAAAGCCATCATCAACGTGTGGATTGAAGTCCCTGGCCCTCATCCCACTCCTTGATGTCAGCAGGAACCGGATTCGCAAAAGCCTCAAGCCGCTGTGGGTCGTGGGTGACTTTACGTGGAAAGTCATCCATGAAACACCCTTCGAGTTGCCACCTAATGTCCCCACCGAACGCAGCTCAGCCCCACACGGCAAAGTCCGCTTCCTGCGAGGCGACCCAGGTATACAAAACCGTACGGGTACGAGTAGGTTGTTCCTGCTTTGCACAAAAAGCATCCTCATTGCAGGGCTACCCCTAGATCTAGTGAGCATTTCAACACAGGGATACCTTTACCCAAAGGGGTGCTTCCTCCAAATGATGGACCATCTCCAAGAGATCGAAAACTTCGTCGACGTCATTCGTATAGAGCATTTTGGGGGAACTGCCGTTATTTGGATGTTGTGGTGTGCATTTGGTGGCATATTTATCTCTACATTCCGGGGTTGCAGTCAAAATTAGGTCGCCTCCCAAAATCCCTACAGAATGATGACCCCAAAGGTTACAAATGATGAAAGATCCCCCAAATCTTTCAAAACTCAAACATCTCCCTGATCTATATCACCTATCAAACAACTCACCACTGAGCATCCCAAGATCCACAACTCGGCAATGTAACAGGTTCAAACGTGGTCACAAGAGATAGCCAGAAAACTCTGCACCACTGCTCCAACAAGATCTCTTGAAAAAAATATCTCAACCTATGGCAGCTCAACTGGTTTTTTTGAAAGATCCACCAGCTGACTTTCATATGACAAAAAAAAATGAATGCAGCCGGCAAAACCGTGCCTTCTTGTCAAGGCCCAAATCACGCACCGTGACCATGAGGCTTTCCCCGTAACTGGGTACCTGGGCACATCAATGATGGATGCTCTCAAATACCATCCAAGTATATAGAACAACACCTATGATACTATGGATCTTTTTCCAAGAATCCTTTGTCGTTTAAAAATTGGTTATGCTCGTTGTTTTAAAAGCAGTTTTTTCACTGACGCGATGTGTTGCCATCTGGGTCTGCAACTAGCGGGATAGGGAAGCTAGGCAGCTATCAAACCGCCGGTCCCTGGCCTTCACTGCTGGCGTCTTCGCAAGTTCCTCGAAGAGCCCACAGCTGCGCCGCAGCACACGGCTGCAAGTGTGAGAGACATATCCAGGCCTTAGGGAAATCAAAAATCCAAAGGTGTATTTCAATTTTGTGCCAAAGACATGTGATAATCTAAAACTGCCTTTCTTGATCTTTCTGATGTTTGTACAAATCTTTTTCATTCTTTTTCCAAATACTGTACGTCTTTCTCATGTCCCAAAATTTGAAATGATTCCTTCTGGAAGAGTACTTTCCCTACAAATGATCATGGTTCAGGAGTCTTTCACGAGCCAGGAAAAAAGGCGCTCAGCTTGGGTGATGTTCTGCTGTCTTCCACTGAGCTTTGTTGGATGAATGGAACATACCCAAAGTTGATTCATGCTCTTCCAATTGGCTGGTTTCAACGGCATGTCGAGAGTCTTCAGCTTGGTCAAGGAAATCCCCAAAAAATGAGATTCTTCTATGTGTCATGGTACAAAATGCCTTATATTAAAAAGGCAGCCCTACTATGCGGTTGATTTTCCCAGCCCCTACCAGCCCGTGAATGAATTTTGGGAATTTTTGAATCCCAAGATCCATCCATGTGACATTTCCTCCAAAAGGATGGATATCAAAAGAAAATTGAAAAAATGCAACCTGACCTTAGGGCTGATGTCACCTGACCTCAAGGGTTGAGTTTGACCCACATGGTATTTACCAATAGTCTTTGATACATCAAATCACCAAAAATCACCAATAAAACAATGCGAGACATATGTTCTGACAAGTTTGACTGGCCAACGTAATATATAATGGAATATAGAGGAAAGAGTTGCTTAACTAGGAGGTAAACAAAACCATGTTCCCAGAATGATTGTATTCCAAACGTTGACCTTCCAACGTATTTGATTCATCACTGGAAATTGTGATTTAAATGTTTCTGTGCCCTTCCTTTCCAAAAACTCTCATGCACAAAAACGTGCCAAGCGACATCACCCAAGTGTTAGGGAAGAGCACATCAGCTTCGGCGGTACGACAATCCTTCTCCTGGGAGCAGGGTGTGAACGGTTGGGGAATCTTGTCATCCTGACTGACCTCGGTGGGTGGTTTCCCCCAATGCAGCCATTGACTCCCTTTATTCGGATGTTGAAATGGACAATCATGCCAAAGTTTGAATCATCCCAAATGTTTAAAGAACCATGTGAAAAAAAAAAAGCATCCATAGAGTTATATAGTTAGCGCCAAAGAGCCATTCAAAAGTTTCGTGGCAACATCAAAAATTGGTACGACTCTTTTTTCAAGCAATAATTTTTGGGTGATTTTTTTTCAACCCAAAAAACTGAGCAACCTCCATCTGTCAACCAGGTCACCACACCTCTGGTCTCACTTCGCAGCTTCGTTCTCCTCCAAGGCTGAAGGGGTTGTGGTACACCTCAGGGCCCAGAAGGAAGCTCCGGGTTTGAATCATCTTGCCAATTTAATGGTTTTTTATGATAATAAGAACACCATTTGAAGAGGATAATTAAATATAATTCATGGTTTTTTCAATTGAAAAAGCTACCTGTCAACCAAGCTTCCATGCGTCAGTGGGAAACAGATTCCATCTCCCTTTTCCATCTTTTTTCCCAGCGAAAGGACAGAGTTGCAGAACAAATCAGCCAGGCTGGGGTTAAACATCCGAACTTTTCACGAAGAGACTTGAAGAAGAGCCGCCCTCTTTGAAGTGATGGTGGGGATCCCCTGAAAGGCAAAACTGGAGGAAGCAAGTGGTGAATTTGGTGCTTTTTGGAGTATTCTAATTAAATGATTAAGACGTTTTGCACCATTTTTGGAGGTGTATTGGACCGATGATGTGAAAAACCACTCCATCTCAAGGGTCCACTTTGGCTTACTCAGCTTACCCTACTTCCGAGTTGGCTGGCAAAAAATCTTGACGTCGGGTTTGGGCGATTGAAATACCTACACTCCTACTATCAAATGATAATCAAGTCTCGTCGTTTTTCAAAACCCATCCTTGCATTTGTGTTTCACTGAAACTTCTACTAAAAAAATGATAAAACTTGTGATGGACAAATGCAAAATGATAAATCTTGTGATGGACAAATGGAAAACAATCAGCTGCAAAGGCAGCAACAACTGTTTCATTGCAAGGATATGTCCCCGCCACAAAGATAGTACCACAACTCCCCCGCAGCTCATCGAATCTTTAGGGAGGCAGGAACTATCTCCTTTCCAGGGACGTAAATCATTTTAGTCATCGATGCTTGTTGAAACACTGCAACATGCATCATGGAGGCAATGTCAAAAATCTGTCTGATGGCATTGTTGCCTAAAGCATCCTAAAGCTTACAAAAGCCAAGCACCATGATGCATAGCCAGGACTTCATGCGTGCATGCAACCTGTTGTCTTGAAGGCCACTACTGCAGGCAGTGATAGTTTGGTGCTGAAAGCCCAATGGCAATGACATCTCTTCACAGGGCATCAAAAGGTACTAGGATAGCTGGAGAAGGGAAAGCAACAGCAATAACAGCAAATGCTTCAATGATGTTGATCTGAAGTTGGTCTGATGAGCCCAGAATCCAAGTAGGTGAACAACAAACGAACCAGAATGGACCGTCACTCCGTGTAGCCCTCTAATGAACTGCTATGGCCGTATGGCCATGTTGAAGTGGTAAACCATGAACCTTAATGGTAGAGATTTCATCCGGTGAGCATGCCCTTCACAGGGACTGGTGACACCATCTTTTTCCTTCTCCAGCCAACATCCCTTTTCAACTCCAACATCATGGGGAAGTCCTTTCTCTGGGTGGAATGCCATTCCTTGCAACACCTGAATTTTCTTGGAGTGGAGGGGTAACAATCGCGAGGAACGGAATTCCACCTTCGCTGTAGCTCAGATTCACCACGGATGACCATGGCTGGAAGCACTTGAGGCCCATTTGAAAGGTTCCTGGCCATGCCTCCAAAGACCCTGCCTCCAAAATCCTTCTGCGAAAGGCAAATTCAAACAGAAATCATCATGAAATCATCTATTCCATCAATTTCATCTACAAAGCTGACCCCTTTTGCCATTTTTAACCTCCCCCGCAAGAAACGGTGCCAAGGTCTATACCTATCGTTTTTTGCTTCAAAAACTTGAGGCTTAAGGTCTTGGCCAGAAATCTTGGACAATGAAACCTTGGACATCTCAAGCTTCTCGCCAATCTTAAAGTCTTAAAGCATGAAGGGCGTCGTTGAGTCAAAGTGCACTGCGCCGAACCAAGAAGAGCTTTCCTGCGTGGACGGTCGCTGTTGCTTCTATGAGTGTTTATTGACGATTGGTCTTTCCGTTTCCCTTCTCTCAATGGAAACTGAAGGCCCTGGGAGAAGAGTTGACTCCCAGTGATTTCAACTGTTTTGAAATGCCACTCGGAACTGGTCCTCTTCCAAATCATGAGGCCCTTTCATATCAAACTTCACCAGTGTTCTGTGTAAAATTCACCACAGGTTTGGGTTGCCAGCCCTTAAGTTTGCAAAAATTATGATGTCAAGACTGGTCTAAAAACCTTATGGATGAAAGTAAAACCACTTGGGCATATAGTCTTGAGAGATGAAAATACATTGAAAATCCAACACCCCTTGAAAGCACTGACTTTTAAAAACAAATGGGTTCAAATGAGTTGCGCTTTAGCAGGGTATCTGCAATTTCAGCTTTATGTCAATTCTACAAAGTCCTAGCTTCACCGAAACCTTGATGCGTCTCAAAATAAGCAACAACTCAGGGGCCCTAAAGGCCATACAAAAATAGTACATAACATGTATGTAAATCCATATAAATCCTATAATAGTAATATGCTATTTTATGTACACATAATTCATAGACTAGCATATTTCTGTGAAATTTGCAAGACATTCCTAATTTTGGGTCGACATCCCCATATCATATATGCCCTTTCCATCCCTTTCCAATCAAAACGCATGATATGCCTTCATTTTGAAGCTCTACATCCAAAACCCCTGTAGTTCCATTGGTTCCACGGTCGGTTGAAGCTACTCTTCCAAAAAAAGAAGCCATGCTTGGAAAGTAAGTAGGTCCTGGAAAAAATGTGTTTGGGTAGGAATTGTTTCAATTTTCGATCGCCAACATAACTAACACAAGCACCTCGGGGACCTCATGCCGCTCCTGAGTCACAGGCATCGGGACCGGTGCTCCAAAGCCTCGAACTGCAGCCCCAAGAGTTGACGGTGTCCTCGCGCAGCATGGATCTGGGACTAGTCATAAACATCCTAGTAGCAGGAGTAGCAGTCGTAGCAAGAGTCTGAATAGGAGTAGGGGCAGGAATCGCAGTAACATTGACAGTTGCTGTTGTGGTTGTTGCGGTTGTTGTGGTGGTTGTTGTTGTTGTTGTTGTTGTTGTTGTTGTTGTGGTTNGTGTGTGTGTGTTGTTGTTGTTGTTGTTGTTGTTGTTGTTGTTGTTGTTGTTGTTGTTGTTGTTGTTGAAATAGAGGCAGAAGTAGAAAAAGGGGTGCTCGATAGTACAAGGTAGGGCAAACCTTCCTGCCTCGCGTCCTGTGGTCAGTGAGCTAGCAAGTTGTCCATCTTTGAATCCTTGTCTACTAGAGACTATGTCAGCTTGTACGAATGGTAGGGACGGGATGGTAGGGATCCTTGTAATAGCAAAACACATGTATAAGTTGAAAACACCCACATTCTACAAACGTACTGAATGGTCCTGCACTTGTATAAATCTAAGTTCACTTTTGCTCAACTCCATGGCATCCAAATTTGAAGCCAACCAATTGCTTCCATTCTTTGTCCATCCACGGTGGCACCTGTGACTACGCTCACTCTCAGGCCATATGGATGCTTGCGACCTTGGTATCCCACAATGCCAGTGGATGATGTTTTCGCTGTTGCTACGCGCCACGCCCTTACTTAACCACTGGTGCCGCAGCCGTTTTATGTGTGTGCGTGTTGCTTATGTCATGTTCATGAAAACATCGTGATTTCTTTGTGTTTTTCAGTTGTTGACTGATATCACTAGTTGACTAGTTGTCATGTATTCCTTTAAAAGCATTTCCCTAGTGAACATGGGTAAGCGATACAAAGGCCTCCGCAAACCCCAACGCTCCGTCTGCAGGGTATTCGTAGGATGGAGACATGTTGTCATTCAATGCATGCTTTGATTGTTGAACATCACGAGTTGAAAGGTGCAAAAAGGCAAAAAAGTATAAAAAAGTTCAAAGGAAACCTTAGACAAACAAGCAGTTCTTCCACCCACATAATGCACTTGCACGTGAAACGGAACGGTATCACATCCCACCCCCCACACAATGCACTTGCAAATGACAACGTCACATAGCGACATAGCGTTATCATATCCCCCCGACAAGAACAAGATATTATTCAACAGAGAAAAAAAAGCTGCGCAAAAAAAACTTTCGGTGACCCCAAAAACGACAACCCTTCCATGCAGTTTGTGTGCCACAAAGTAAAACGGCAACCTTTCCATACGAAAATGGGCTCCAAAAATAAAATCAATGACCCTCACAAGGAAATATGAGTGAACATGTGTGTGTGTGTGCGCGATTATTCATGATGATGAAAAACAGGTGCAAAACAGGCTCAACTTCATTCCATACAAAAGTCCAAGTAGCAGTTGAACACAAGCTCCGTCAGAAGCAGCAACAACAGCAAATCGCCAAGGAATTGGACATGGAGGTTCAATGATTCAATCACTATCAAACCTCTATCTTCTCAAATGTGTGTCTAAAAAACGCCGTGTTTTAGCAAATCCAAGGATCTGCGGGGGTGGCCCCAGCACAGGTTGTGGCCTCAATCCATCCAGAAAAAACGAGGGGAAAGAAATATATATATGGAACTATTCCTGTGTTTAAATATGGGACCGATATGTATATATATATATATATGTATGTTTTACAATATTTCATATGTATAAGGAGGAATATAGGGAAAAGAAGGATTTTGTGTATGTGACTAACTCATTTTGAATATGACCAAATTTTTTGGTCCTTTTATGCATCCCGAAAATTTGAGCCAATCAAATTGAAGGGCCACAACTTGCAATTTCAATGGGAAAAATTTTGGAAAAATGGGGCCTGAGCCTGACTTCTTTACTTTCAATCAAAGGACCAAAGGATGTTGTCTGGTGAAGACTCGCATATAGATATAGTAGATGATTTCAAGGTTACCAGTTGATGCTTAAATTTAAATATGCTTAAGTGACCCATCCAAGAAGACTGTTTAGGTCTCTCTGCATATTGGGCACGCTTCTCCAAGATGCAAAGAAAGGTCTACATCTTTAAAACAGATTCTGGAGATGAAAGCCACTACAAGGAAGGAGATGATGCCCACTCTACCAACTACGAGAAATCAGATCTACTAGTGATAGAATAGACCGTGGTGGAATGAAATGCCAAACATGGTTTTCTTGGCGGGGTTTGACACAAGCAACATCGGAATCCTCCGCATTCATTATCAGTCAGTAAATCTTCAACTACCAAAGAAAATGGAATATGATGCAACAATGCAAGCTGGAGGGTGAGCTGTGAAACCGCCAGCACCTTGGATCTTTATCTAAGCAGTTGGCCCCCTCACCACTGCCATTTGGATAGTCAGGATTTGCATCAGCCGTGGCACATCTGCTAAATCAAAAAACGGTTATATAGGATCCTTCACTACAGGCAGTGACCGCCACCAGCACCAGCACCAGCACCGACAAAAACAACAGCATGTGTAAGCCCAGGAACATCTGATTCCATGACTGCTGAGGCAAATCAAAGTGTTGCGGTTGCGGCATCTGCCGCATATTTAGCCGCTGCATTCGAAGCAGCATTTCTTGACCTCAATTTTGTCCGGAGGCGGCAACTTGCAGTGCCCCCAAAACACAGCTTCTCAGGGCATTTCAATGGGAAATTGAACCACAGGGACGGGAATTAAACCATGGGGACAGGAATTTTACAATTCTACTTCGTTCTTGCATAAAGGTCCTTAGCATGCCAGTTTCTGAAGCGGGCATGCTGAAAAAAATCCTCGGGTACCTTTGGGAATTACTTGGCATTACATCACTTTGTTGTGGGTTCATGGCATTGCATATCGCATATCCACGAGGTACTGCAACTGCCATTCCCTTCACGAGGCCGTTCTCCATAGAATTGAACTCAAGAAATTGCCGAAAGGCCAACTGCAGGAATCCGAAAGACAATTGAGGTAATTCATTGCAACAACGAGATTTTATAGTGTTTTTTGAACTGGATTTTAAGTTTACCAGATTTAGGTCATATTCATTTCAATCTTCATGTGTTCAATTCAATGTCAATTGACAACAGTTGCTTGGCAACAATCTTGATCCAGGTTTTAGGTGCCCTAAACCAGCAAACCTTCTGGCCGGGAACTCAACAAAAAGAAACTCCCTGGTTCCTTTTCGGACCCCCAAACTCCAAAACCAAGTTCATCAAGTTGAAGAAATGCAATGCGATCAGAACCCGAACATTTGAGTTTAAGGAGAAGCCAAACCCACCCCCCCACCCCGCCATTCTCGCTGCCGAATGGACGGATCTCTTCGTTCACGTTGGGTGAAACTGGAAACCATGGAGTCTCCTAAGGCTTGCCGGGTCTTCTCAATAAGTGTCAAAACCCGGACTCTGAGGAAGCTCTTCCAACTACCATCAGTGGCAAGGGTTTACAACCTTGGGTGATCAATCATCATGATTTTCACATTTCACGCTACTCTACCCTCCAGCCAACAAGGGGGTTACCTTTGGCATCATGCTACTTCTCTTCTTTCGAGATGGCAAGGCCCATGTTTGTTGCTGGTAGGGCATCAAATTCGGGCCTATCAGTATGCTTGAAGAGCCTCTTGCACGCTCACTACTGCGCACTACGCGACATTGTAACTGTCACTTGTCCGCCTAGGCTGGAAATCATCATGTTAGTGTTATATACAAGGTACTATGAGTATGTCAATCATGAACGGAGCAGACCTGTCATTCAACCCCCCCAAATGATAAAGCCAACCCCCGTAGTGGGCTTCCAAACTCCTGTCATTCAACCCCTGTGATTTGTGCCACTCATCCACTTGGTGCAACTATCGGCTTCGCAAGTTGGAGAAGTACTGAACCAAATCAGGATGCCCAAATCAATGGAACAGCTTAAAGTACATAACAGAACGTATCCCTGTTGATTGTAAGTTGATTGTAGTTCAGATCCAGAACATATCCTGTCACTTTCTGCGCTCATAGTTTTCCAATCCTTTGAGGGGATTTCCTTTTTGAGGAGACTACCATTCCCTGTGGGGCCGACAATTGGTGAAGTTTGCACAAATTCGGAGAAATTCCACCCAGGACGCACATCCATTGAGACATTTGGTCACCTTCCCCCCCCTTTCTCCTGTTGGACATTCTGTCCACTGGTCAAAGACCTTCGCAAAGCGGCAAATAGAAGTTTTGGATTAAGGACAGTGACACCTAAAAACATGCAACAAACGGGGATAGTGGAATGTGCGAATATAATGTGTATATAATCTACCATCGTGTGCCTAGGAGCATCGCTGGCTTTGCGAAGACCATCAATGTTTGTCTGTTTATATGTCTTCATATTATGATTTCACCTGCTGGATTCTCTCTTGGCCTTAGTAGGTGCAAGCAATTCCCAGAAAACAAATTTCCCCAGACCTTCTGCTTTGTGTGGACGGGCGCCGGGTGGAATTTCTGCTCAACTTTGAACTCTGGGGTTGAGTCCCCTCACCAATGAACCAAAAGACCAAGCATTACCCACTAAGCCATTTTTGGACCTTAAATAAGAGGTTTAGTGCAGGATGCATTTATTTAGCGATTCAAGGCATATACTGAGCCTGGAAATAGCAGGAATTTTAGGTCTTTCGTGTTTTCTATTGTTTTCTTCGATCCAGCTTCCCCTCGGCTACCACCAAAAAAACAGAGCAAGTATCTTTTGAGGAAATCCAAAGTAATGCCAGCTTTCGTTTTAACTGAAACCTTTCTCCCGGTTGGAAGATTGCTGGCAGCTCCTTGTGCTCACTGGTTACTGTACCGGTTCAACCCACCAAGCCTCGGTGCCCTGGGAGCAGGCGGATCCCGCTCCCTTGGCTGGAAAGAGGAACGGGCTGCCAGGGGTCGCTGCCTGACAGCTGCGGATGGTGTCACTGGGAGTGAAGTAAATAGCTTTTAGAAACTAGCTGTGGATACCTGGTGAAGGTTCATTTGTCAAGGAGATAGAGAATCAGATTCACTTAGTATGATGGCATATCAATAAATGGATCTGACAATCTAGTGATTCTTAATTCATCAGAATCCCTTCATGTGATTATATGAACTCGAAGGGAAGACTAGGAGCCCATCTTGAACTATTCATGCTCCAATACGCCTTGAAGCAAATGCCATGCTCTGGCAAAAAAATATTGCAAGGTCATTGATGGAGGTCTGTAAAAACAATCTACAGAATCAAAAAGTGCAAATGTCGTGGAAAGAATTAACTAGTATACTTAGTATACGCTAAGACCTCATAACAATGACAATTAATAATAAAGAATAATAGTAAAATAGACAATATAGATCAGTACATATGTGTATATATATAATATCAATCATATAGCACACAATCAGCAGCAACAAAACACCTTGTGGGATTTGTCACTTTAAAAAAAAAAAAACGAACTGCCACAGATCTTGCCAGAAACTTGTGACCTCGAAGCACGATATCCATGACTCCCCTGGCGGGAGGGTCTACTCAGGTGGGAAGTGAAGATGGTCCCCCAAGTGTTGTGATTCATATATATTCTTATATTCATTTATATTCCATGTTGGGCTAAAATCACCACAACAGTGAATATGTGAAAAGATGTCAGGGCTAAAAAGTCTGGGGAATCTTCCATGACAACGGAGAAATTGAACTCCAGAAACACTTGAGGCAACGAAAATCGAGTGATTCCCAAGAAAGTTACAACACGCCCACAGAGCACACTGTAGGCAATCTCCCTAACCAAAATAAGAATCCTTTTGCAGGCAGTGGGGAAGTCTAGGGGTGTGTTTCAAAGATGTGTTGGAACAACTCTAGATGCTTGGTTTTGATGTCCCGAATATCTTTGATCTTTTCCCAACAAGGCTTCCATTCCCACACGCTGATAGAAGATGTATCAAACAACGGGTTCCAGTGAAGGGTTGTTTTCACTATAGTGACTGTTGTGGTTTGGATTACTACGGTTGATGGGAGAAATCCTGCAGCACCTGGGATGTACAAAATTTGGAAATTTACCATATCAACTGGTGCAGGATTTCTTCCATCAACCGCAAGTCCTGGTCGCCAACTTCAAAAAAAAAAACTAATCTCTTGGCTCCACGTCTCACCAAAACCCTTTTGTTTGCCGGTCAATTCCAAAAGGGGTCGTTTTTTTGGGTGAAAAAAAAACAAGGCAATTCCAAACAAAGGGGTGGATTATGGATTAGTGTATAGTCTAGTGCAATTAACGAAGCTTTTGAGAGGAGTTTTCTTTTGATGATGAGAGATTGTTTGGGAAAATATTTAAGAATCCTTCCCAAACAAAAAAACAGAGAAATGAAAAATCACAGCGACACATTTCGTGCAGCAGCAGCACCTCCTCGCCCCAAGTGTGCGACCTCCGGGGGGCGCCCAAATTCGATGCGATGTTTTTGTTGGACATGGGTTGAAGGGGTTCTTTCCAAAAAAAAAATCTAGGATGTCATTCCAGCATGATGTTCAACTAGTATATCATATGATATACTCTCAACATAGATCATCATAATCGAAAAAATGTCAAAAAAATGATTCGTTGGGTATTAAACATAAGGTAGACTAAATTACACTAGAACAAAACACTCCAAAAAAATACCTCGAGATGACCTGAAAATAAAATCAGACTCTTTCCACCAGGTGTTCTGCCTCACAGCGACAGGTGGGGGATGAAGTTCCATCCTCCATTGCCTGGCGGGTCCGGTGGAACCAGGTTGAACCACCCAACAAAAAGTCATCCTTTGAGGTTCAAACGAACCTATGTAAAATCCGTCAAAAAGCAAACTTGTGTTCGAAGTTCATTCAAAAATCCAGTTGATCATTTGATTGTTTGTTTTGCAGCACTTTGCTGCAATACCACACGTTGAGGTTTTGCAGCTACTGAGACTTAAAAGATCGGTTGCTGCGCAAATGTACGTATGCAAAGTAAAATTCTGCACACTTGGTTGAAACATAAAACCAAAGTTTGCGTGGATGTACTGAGCATACTATGTCGTTCGCACCATTCTTGAGTGGAGATGCTTCCAACAAAACACAAGAGTCACGTCGAGCATCTTCAATCTAGTCTGACATTCAAAGACTGTAAGGCTGGATCGCTGGTTCCATGACTGAGGAAAAAGGTAGATGGATGGTAGATCACCGGTTAGCTAAGTGCTTTACATGAATGATATCGTATTGCAATATCATAAATTGGAACGAACAGGATAGAATGGAATGGAATAGAACAGACTAGAATGGAAACGGAAAGTGAAATGGAATGGAATGGAATGAATGGATAGAACACAGAATGAAAATACAATCCAATATATGAAACATACCAAATACCGCTTGAAACCTACTGTATGTGTTATGTCTTTGTTCGAAAATATGTTGTACCTACTATGTATTTACTACCTATTTTGCCCATTAATTCTTATGAATTTCTTGAAATTCATGTTGCACATGATATTTCAACTTCAAAGGATCAGGCTGCACAGGTTGCTATGTAGTGAGCGGAACAAATCGCACAGGGATTTTCGATGCCCAAAAGAGCCCAACCACACGCCGCGTCCCCGTGTCCTTCGGCTATGGGGCTCTGCAATGGTGCGAGGATGGGCGGGAAGGGCAATCACCTGCAACAGACCCCAGAGGTCCAGTACAAAAAAGCATGAGTATCGCATAAAGATCCAAACAATCCAAACAAAAATTTTGCAGTAACCTCAGATAGAAAAAACATGAAAGAACAAACTTTCCATGTCTCTTCATGGTAGCTCCCACTCCTACCAAACACCCCCTTGCACCTCTGTGTCTGGGCCGAGCTGTACAGAAGCCCGGAGTGCCTGCAGCCCCACCAATTACCAGCTGCTTACAGATGTGTATACAAAAGTATACAATACATACATGCTACTGGTACTTGCCCTAACTCGTGCCGCCCTACCAAAACTCGTGCCATTCTGCGTGCCCACAGGGTTTTGTCGGGTTTTTGTTGTTTTTGTGATTTTTTGAATGTTGTATGATGTGCTTAAAGTCTGCGTGCCCGCAGTGTTTGGTGAGGGCTGAAGGTGCTGTCATCAATCACTATGCGGGAGACTTTGAAACGCATACACGTCCAAAGGAAGTTTAGGATCCAAAAGTCCGACAATATGGAAAGATGAAAAGCAGAGAAGAGAAGAGTAGAAGAGAGGAAGAGAAAGAGTTAGAAGAAAACAGATACAGGTGCACGAGATTTTAGGCAAGCCGTGAAACAGCGTGTTTTTACCAATGATTTGTGGTTGGGGCAGAAAAAAGGGAAAGGTTGCCAGATGCAGAGCCTGGATCTCGTTCCCATCTCGTTCCGATCTCGTTCAGCATCTCGTTCTGATTCCTTCTTCTCTTAAATTTTCCATGCTGTGATGAGTGACCTGTGCACAGTGTGATTTGCTGTCGTTGGTGTGATAGTTGGCATGAATTTTCTTGGTGTTCTACACAGTGTGCGCATGGTTTGGTTAAG
>DF241704.1:0-31760 GCA_000507305.1 Breviolum minutum Mf 1.05b.01
GGAAACCAACAAACAACCAAACAAACACTTTTTCGAATCGCATGGCATTCTGGGCAAACACATATCTAAACCCAAGATGTGGTAACAACAGTTCAATCCTTCATCTGACTTCCAGCAAACCTCCGATTTTATTCATTTGGATCTTCCTCTGGGCATGGTTTACGCATATTTTTGGGGGGTTTTGGGAACTTCAGATCCATGGCCTCCCGAAAAAAACAAAATGGTGAAACAAAGTCATCGACCCACCAAGAAACCACGATGCAACGAGCTAAGAGCACATATTCGTCGGGCACTTCAGGTGTCACCAAACCGACGGAGCCTTTGGCTTTTAAGCCTGAACAAAGTCATGAAAGAGACATTTTTGGCAGATAAGTTTATGTTTCTGGAACAAGCATTTTGTTTAAGCTCCCACATCTGGTTATATAATAGACTTTGACTGAAACAAAGAGGGGCTTCATTCAGGTGTTACGGTTACATGTAATTAAGTTACCAGAGCAACTATGGATGGAGATCCCGCAATGTCATAGCACAGGTGAAGAATGGAAGTTGAAACATGTTAAAACGATAAACATGAATTACATAAGCAAGATAATAGATAGATAAACCATAGCAGAGATGATGCTGGGAGACACGTTCCCCTTGCGCCGTGCTGGAGACTGAAATGCAAATTCTTCTTGCGATTTCTGTCGGGTTTGTGCTATCCCAGAGACACAGGGGGTTGCAAGACAGTGGGTACGGACCATCTAGAAATCTGGTCAGTCACAACGATCATCTAGGATCATCGAGGTAAAACAGGAAACGCCTCACATGCTTCCGAAAGGTAGAATTGACTTTGGCCTATGTGAGATACTGGGTGTCTCCAAATGTGGAGTCGCATCTCCGAAAGCATCGCTAATACTTAATCCCTTGAGTCAAGATAGTATATAAGTGTGTCAACAATGCCCCTGTCAATCCCATTCTTTCTACGCTTCTCTCGGTACATTCAAACTGCTGCTACCGTAGTAGAGCCCCAAACCTTGCCTAGCACTGCAGCCATCAGAATGTCGGAGTCATAAAGGGAGGTGGCCACCGCCAACTGGGCTTGGGCCTCATTGCACCAGGCATTTGCAGCCAAGAGAACACCACGGCGGAAAGATCAACCAAGTCAAAACAAGGAAAGATATTCCAAGTGCCTTTTGTACAAGAAAAAAAATGCCAGCTTTTTGATGTTGTTTTGGTCTGTCTTCCCATTCGGAAAGCAGCCTAAGACATAAGCCTTTTGGCAAGCTGGGCTCCCGACCTCTTTCAGAAGCTTCGTCCTTGGACGACATCTACATGGTCTACATGCACAACGCTCAACCATGAAATACTGCACCACTTCCCAAGTGTAGTATAGTATTGTATGATGTACATCAATGTGCAATATAGCAGAACCTGGGGAAGGAAACGAAAAGTAGAGAAAGTTCATGCAAAGGCATTCCATCACCCACTTTCTGGGATTCACCAAGAAGCTGCAAGCAAGCCACAACGTTTTAGAAGGCTTATACAAGCCATCATCTTCCTATTCAAGGATGCAAGCTAGCTAGTCGTTTTCGGAATGTGCCACCTCAAAGCATGGCATGGAGGGTCATATCATGTCATATCTAATTATGTGACGGTAAGATGGCCAAATCGTTTTTTGTAGCATTGTGAGGTGGGAAAAAATGGGAACTAGGCATTGAACCCCATGAGCCGGGGCCCCATCTATTTCCAGAGATGGACTCCGGCATGTCCATCATTGGCCAAATCTTTCATCTATCCTACTGCTTCAGTACATCATCTCACAAGTCTTGACCCATCTCTTAGTTTCACTACGTTCGCAATGGAGAGCTTAGTTTGGCTGCCTGGCGGCCTTAACAAAACATACATACGGCGCCTCTAGATAACGGAAAATGAAATGGCACAACATGGTAGAATAGAATAGAATAAAGGAGACCAGAATAGACTAGAACAGAATAAAACATACAGACTAGAATCGAAAAACAGAGGAGAATAGAATAGAATAAACAGAACAGAACAGAACAGACTAGACTAGACTAGACTGGATTAGAATAAAGTAGAACAAAGCAGACTAGAATAGACAAAATCGACTAGAATACAAGAAACAGACTAGGACAGCATTAAACGGACAAGAATAGAATAGAATGGAATAAAACAGAACAGAACGGACTAGACTGGAGTGGAATAGAATAGAATAATGGAATAATTCGGCATAATGCAAGGTTGCCTTCATTTCTTCAATGGTTATTTTCCTGTCTAATCTCGGCAAAGCATCTTGCGCCAAACAGGAAGTTTGTCAATCTTCGCTTGGCTTTCGTTGGAGAACGCATCAAGGACCCAGCCTGGCAATGAGGCTATCTGGCTATCCTCCAGGCTGCATGCTGGACGAGCTGAAAACAAAATGTCGGAAGGATAAGCCATTTGAAACCATTTATTCAGCCACCTTTTTGGATCCTTTCAGGAGTTGTGTTAGTTACTTTCATCCTGGTGTGACAATGGCGAAGCATGTCAGAATGTCTAATCTAGTTTTGGGATAAATGTCTCAGCTATGTGAACCAGTAACCAAATGTGTATCGTTCTCTTCCAGACGGGGTCAAACAACTTACTCACCGTTGATTTCATTAAAATAAATTTGCGCAATGCAAAATCAAATGATTTGAAGTTGTCCGTCTTATTCACAATAAATACGTCTTCGCTTGCCACTTGGCAAATCATGCCCAAAATCATTCCATGATTGCATCATACTAATTTCAGAATGACGAACCGATGTCCTTTGAAATGCTTGCGCAACCCCCGATTTCCCGACTAGCCCTTGCCCCCAAGGCTCACCTGAGGGAAAAGCAAAATTGGGGTCTGGAACAAACATCGGGTCTTCGTCCAAGTCATAGGTTTTGTTGTCCGGCAACGTCACGGTGCCTGGCCGTGGCCGGTTATATGGGACGTTGTGGGTGGAAGACTGTCCAAATACACATGCAGTGTATATCTGTAAATCCAATGTACGGTATATGTATTCATATGTTCTTGTTTTTAATTTAGCTCCGTATATCTATATCTACATTTACATCTGTCTCTATACTCGTTACTCATACGTATACATATTCACATGTACAATTGTGCCTACATTGATATCCATATGTAATGTCTATACACATACAGTATTCGGTGCTGTATTCATGTTCAGATTTATATTCACGTTTTTGTTTATCTTACTATATTCATATTTTTATGTATGTTCATATTCCTGTTCATATTGATTGGATCTATCTATCTGTTCAATATGCACATTAGGATTCATATTCGTAGTCATATTCATGTTTATCTGCATATCCATACTCGAATCAAGTCATATTCATATTCATATTCATGCCCACATTCATTTTCATGGCCGAACCGATTCATACTTATATTCATACTCATACTCATACTCATTTTCATGGTCATATTAATATGAAAATTCATTTTCACACACGCATACATCATTTTCATCTCACAAAGATTCCCTCTAGTAAGCTACTCAGCTAAAGCACACATTCCCTTTTCTCCTCTCGCGCCAACTAGCTTTCACAAGTCTCGCGTCAACTAGCTTCGATAAGCTTGGATCCAATGCTCACCCCGCGACCATCCTGTTGAATGTTGCTGCCACCACACAGAAGTTGAAGCCTTGCCGCAACCGCTTCTGCTTTCCTTTCAATCAAGTGGAGTGAAGAGTTGATTTGCTCGATCGCCTTGGTTGCGTTCGTGTGAGGCGGCGGTGCCGCAAACACCCAACTGCCATCCACCAGGAAGCCGGGAGAGCGGTCCAACGTGGCTCCCCCACATGCAACCGTACCTCCACAGTTCAAGTGGGCATTCCTGCTAAGCTATGCACTTGATGCTGTTGAGAGCACGGCATGGGGATGCAAGAAGCTGTCAAGGTCAATGTCCTCTGGGAAGCCAGCGCCCTCTAGACTCTAGACCTCATGTGCTGCTGGAGCTCCTGCGTCTCGGCTGAACCACCAACTGTTGACTGAGCCGAGTACACGACTGCTCTTGCACTTTTTGCGCAGCCCGGATAGTACCTCTAGCCTGCGAGTCGCCGCCTGACAAGAGCTGCCTGGATTCTCACGCAATCGGACTCCTCTTCTTCTGCTGCGAGCCGAGGGCTTGGTGGTAGGTCTTGGGGCCGAAGTTAAAACCGATGTGGGCCTATGAGTGGCAGCGACAACTGCCGACGCGCCAGAATCCAAGTTTTCCTCCTGCCTTGCTCGCATTCTGTAGCCAACCCATGGCCTCCCGCAAGCAAGGTCTGATCATACGATGCGAATGCATATCCAAAATTTTCGTCATTCTGCATGAAGCATTTCCCCCCCAGCCCTCGCTTGCATCACCGCCTGGGCTGCGTTGAGTGCAGCCAGGGGCCTGACTGGAGCTGGCTGCCTCCTCACCTCCGCCTGTCCACGAAGAACGGTGCCAGCTCATTGCTGGACCACCCACCCCCATATGCTGCCACCATGATGCCGCCAAGTCTCTCAGCAGTGGCTCCCACGCATCAGCTGGCGCCAACCCATCTCCAACCAGCACACGCCTCCTTGTCCATCTGCCAATCCGCATAGACCGACACCTCTTGCATGTCGCATCCATGCATGGAGCCCATCGGAGCGGAGGCAATCCTGGTGGACGTAGCACCTATGCTCTGGGCCATGGTGCATGGACAATCTGGACTGCTGACAGGCAGAGGCGTGACAGTAGGCGACAGACTTCGCCTTGGAAATCAGCAAACGCTGCTGATGAAAGCACCGTGTGCTCCGTGTGAGTGGCAACCCCGTCATTTTGCATGATGTGGCACACTCACCACACCACACAAAAATCCCGGTCTGCCACTTTTGGATCCTTGAGCCAAAAGTATCAGACACTTCCTTGGCTAAGATGATTCATGTGCACCCAAGCCTGCCAAACTCTACACATGTATATGTGTATATATATATACGTATATATATATATATCATTTGTATCTATATATCTATATCTACGTCTATATGGATCCCATGAGACTCCTTCTCTATGGTCATCTGCTAGCTACCATGGCTGCCATAGCCCCCATTGAAATCTTGATGCCAAGCAGCGTTTGCCATCCTTTGTTTCAACCATCAGCTTCAGCTTTGCATAGAGACCTTTACAGCAACGGGATCAACCACTGCACCATCTGGACACACATTGAATCTGCCGCAAAGAAACCCCACTGGATGAAGGTCTCTTCCTCGGTCCTGTGTAAGCAGCCTCAACGGGGTGACCCAGCAATATTCAAGGGCTATGCCCACATCATCGGACTTGTGGCTTGTCACAGTTCATCGTTCTAGCTGGGATGATCGTTCTAATCGCAGCTCGAGCAACCCAATTGTCTTTTCCCTGTGTCCGTCCACTTGGCCATGCTCTCAGGGTCCTGACACTTATTTTAGCCACTGGATAGCCGGATAGCAGCATACATCGAATTTTGGGAAACGTCCAACAAATGTTACAAAAAAAAACAGCCAGTCGTCTTTCCATGTTATCATGTTTCAAGTTCTGTCAGCCTTTCAGGCAGAAAAACCCTTTTCTGTACCAAACCTCCAAAACTCCAATCGAATGTCCTGCGAAAGGGGTGCTTCAGGAATCACCACCGTATCCTGCCATGACAAAGAATCCACCGGCTTTTTTTCGACCATGGGTCCATGCCAAGAAGTATCAAGAAAAATGAAGTTTAAAAGAAAAAAGGACGCAGAGAAAAAATGGATGTGAAGGCGTCGGATAGAGCCAGTTTACCACTTCCTCCTCGGAATTGCTGAAAACCAAAACTTGGATCATAATGAATCATAATCCATAGTCGCCATAGTCTGATAGTCCCAACAAAAATCAACAATCGGCACCTCAGGCTCACAGGCAAAGTTCAATCCGAGGCCCATCTTGTAGGCAGCCTTGGAGTAGGCCTGCTCCGATATCCCCCGAAGGATGATTCTTTGCCAGCATTGGGAGAAAAATGGAGATATTATCCTTGCGAATCCAGTTGATACTGTGCGAATTCATGATGCCGATATCGCAAACAACGGAGTTGACGGAGTTGTTCATCTACAAGTTGCAAGTTGCACTGTCTAGTATGCTTGACCCATGGCTTCTTATTCCTCATCTGGCGGGGCAACTCCCAGAAAATGGTGTTGCAATAGCAATGCACAAATGGGATGTTCAAAGATCAAAGAAATATTTTGTGCTCCATGGTTCCAGGGTATCTTGGTGCAACGTCACTTTGAGACCATTAGAGCATGGTTAAAGTCTCTCCCATTCCCCTCCGCCTGCGAACGAGTTGGTAGGCCACCTCAAACGCAGGTGTTCGCTTACAGTACTCCTACCTCTCTAAGGCGCCAAAACAGCTTGGAAAACTTGCTTCCACCCCCCCAAACCCAACCAAACCAACCACCCATAGCAATATAGCCAAAGAATGAAAGCTGGCTGTCCAAGTGGCAGGAGGTAGGATCCTTCATCTTCACTTCTACGGTCTTGCTCTTTTTTCTTCCCTGCAAGAATTATTTCAGAGGATCACAACTGAGCTCAGCCAAGCTGTCTCACCTTCTAGCAAGATGTTTGGAAGTCTCATCCCTGCTGTCTGATTTCGATTCTCATCGTTCTGTTTTATTTGATCCTTCTGATCCACGTTCTTTCCCTCTTTTCCTGTTCCTTCCACGCCTGGGTGGTTAATTGCCACTTTTGGGGTGTCTGCATAGACAAGGTCGGCATGTTCGTAATCTTGGTTGACAGATCCTTAGGACTTCCAGGAAAAATGGCAAAAGAAAGAAAGAAAGCGGCAACGCCCATGGCAGAACAAGACTGCAACTACACGAAGAAAACAAGACGCATGAAGAGTTTCATGGAGAGACGCATGAAGAGACAAATGCAGAAACACATGAAGAGACAGAGAGAGAGAGAGAGAGAAGAGAAAGAAGAGAGTAGAAGAGAGAGGAGAAGAGAGAGGAGCAGAGAGAGGAGCAGAGAGAGGAGAAGAGAGAGAGGAAGAGAGAGAAGAGAGAGGAAGATAGAGAGAGGAAGAGAGGAAGATAGAGAGAGGAAGAGAGGAAGCGAGAGAGAGAGAGAGAGGAAGAGAGAGAGAGAGAGAGAGAGACACGACCAGGCAGGTGCGTCCACATTCGTTTTTCCAAGAGAGAAGCCCTGGTTTGTAAAGCCTGTTGGAGAAACACTTCGGAGATAATCACATTCCCTGACGGAAAGTAATCTTGCTACTTTGCAATCAGTGAAGACCAGTTTTTCCATCACTGACTTCATGGCTTGTTCAATGGTGAAAGCTCCAAGGGAATATATATCAGGGACTATATACTTATACTCGACTCACATCAATTCGTCCACGAATGCAGGAGAAAAAGGAAGATTGAAAAAACCATCGAGAAAAAAACAGTCAAAAAAAACAAAAATATTGCTTTCAAACAGTTTAGCTGTTTTAGAGGGAAACAGTGAAAAAATCCCACAGGCATGTCCGCCGTTCTTCCTGCCAGAGCTTCCGCCACGGTTTCGGTGAGTTCCTACACACATCTGGCAGCTCCCAGCTCTCAAGGATGATGACTATATCCAAATGAGCGTTGTTCAAAACCCTTGTGACATTCCAATTCAACCTACTTGTTTTTGTTTTTTTCCCGGGATCAAAGTATGGCTTGTGTGAGTCGCCATAAATAGAACAGTGTAGTATAACATACAGAAGTATAAACCCGTGTATAATACACTTACACACTAAACAATCAGCTTTGTCACGTGTTGATGCAACGATTAATCAAAAACACCAGCGAACTGAACATCAGAAGGTACCTAAACTTTCCAGGTGTCCTGAGTTCCAGCATGCTCACGGACCACTTTCCACATGCCACTGTCGTGGTAGAAGAGCCTTCACGGAGCGGAAAAGTCCCCCAAAGAAAAGCCCAAATCTAGGAGCTGTAGCTGAGCAATCCCCGCCTGAGGCCAGAGGCTTCATTGAAATACGAAACGCCATAGGTTTTGCCATAGATCAAGGCCTCGTTTCCATCCCCCAGCAGCAAACGTGGGCACTTTGAAGACTGCATGTTGCAGCACTCCAGAAAAAATTCCCGTTCCCAATTCATGATTCATGTGACTGACACAGCGGCTGACCCCACCTCCTCACCCTCATTCGCTTGGTAAATGGAAAATCCTGTCGGACCGGGGCGCTTGGGTCCAATTCGTCGTTTTCAAATCTTTTTTCTGCTGTTTGTTGAGCTTTGGAAAAATAAAAAAACAACAAATTCTGCTGCATTGAACACGGTGGAAATGCCTCTAGACCTACATATTTACAAAAATAACTTATGTATATCACATATCTATATATATATATATATACATGATTCATGTTATGGATATGTAGATCCAACCCAACTGCCAAAGTGATCTGGAGTTGGGCAACCCAGCAGGCTTGCATGGAAAGTGTTGAAGGCAACCCCACAAGAGAGGTCTCAGAAATCCGAATCTCAAAGTGAAGCTTGGGTCAAGCATCATCGTTCCGGATTGTTCACAAGAGTTCTTAGCAAACCACTGCACATCATGCTTGGATTCCATGGACTTTCAAGAGCTTGGCTGCTGCAAGTAGTAGATAACTTCTACTGAAAATCCCACTAATTTCACCAGGATTACTGGTGCAAAAGTATGGAGTTGAGCCATGTTTTCAGAGTTGTTGGTACTCTTAAACTTCAAAGAGCCCCTTGATCTTCAAACATTCGTGTGAATTATGCAATTCCATAATTACATGTCACATCATGTCACATGTCACTTACTTTTTTGGGGGTGCTCATCTTCTCCTCCAATCTTGTGGATCTGAATTGATCTGCATCTGGATCATCTTCAATCCCTCCATCCCACCCCACAACACAACTCCACATCTCCTGCACGTTGGTAGACACCCGAAATCTCACCAGTACTTTCTACCAACTCCACTGACTCGCACTGAGACCACTCCTGCACCCCCAATGGATGCAGTTTCCCCACTCTTAAATCATTTCAGGACATCCTAAGATCCCTTGGCAAAGATGGCCTCGGTCAACTTGCCCAGGTGAGAATAGAGGTTGGCCAACTTACAATGTGTGGCCTCGTCCTGGAGATGGAAAGCTGCTGGGAAAGAAGTCAGTGGTCCACAGTCATATACCAAATCAACCGCAATCCTTTCAATCCAAAAAACTGGAAATCCACATGTTCCACTCAGGCGCGCACCAGCACACCAACTCCCCCCCAGTCGATGAGGGTCACGGTTTTAGACTTGGGCTCCCAAAACCTTGGGGTCTTGGGTAGCAGGTCAGGGTTTCTGCGGCATTTTGACTAATGACTTGATGCAAATCCCCTTTTGCGTTGAACATGTGTGATGTGTCCTGTAATTGGACTACTATCTAACCAGAAACCCTGTATAGGATGATTTAGTATCAAGCTACTGAGACAGGGGACTGCTATAACTTCCACCTGAAGGTTCACCACTTCAGGGGCAAATAGACTTGAAGTTTCGAGTGGGAGAATCGCCCGGATAGATTCACGAGTGAACTTTCAGTCCAAGATTTCTTCACTTAGAGGCTATACTGATATGGTATATCTGCACATATTTTTGTACAAAAACGTCTCATACTTGAGCAGCTCGTTTGACCTCCCAAGTCTTATCTCGCACAAACTTCCACCCTTGCAGTCAAGGAGCCAGTTTCCATTGTGAGGATCCGATTGGAAGAAGCCATGTTTGACGACCATATGCCCATAAACCCTGAGTAGCCAGGCATCTGCGGAAAAATTGGTCTCCACCCCAGCTGTTTTGCAGCCAAAGCACATCAAAATCGCAGAGTAGATTCGAGACCTCCAATCCACCAAGCGTTCGATCTGCCCACCACCTAAAGCGAAGGTCCGAGGTCGAAGAACATGGGATGGTTGATACTGGCTTCCTCCCATATCTGGATCTTGCCTATGTATCCACGACAGGGTGTTTGAGACTTGGCAGGACTTAAAGATCCAAAAGTCACTCACTAAGACAAGGACTGTCTTCCAAGAAATTCTTCAGTGGTGTGCCTGCTGCCATTGACCTCACTTCGATCAACGTGTCTCCGCACAGGATATGGTGAAACCTTCCAGGAAAAAAATACATTCAAAAATGGAGGAGTGAAAAGCAACCTGTTTCTTCATAAGGATTCTCTTAAAAGAGACGCCTCTTATCATCACAGTGAAGTTCAAGATGAAATTGAGCCATTGTTGAGGGTATAAAACTATATCTTAGAAGATTCAACGGACATCTAGATGATCTGATTCTTGGGGTCCTTTCAACTTTCAAGAGTTGAATGATTAAAATGAAATCGCCTCATGCCATAAATGGAACTTATGGAAAAGTCAGCATGGTCAACCATGACAGTGAAACAAGCCCGGCGACTGGATGAGGACATAATTGGATGATGTGGCAACCTGAGCATTCCGGTGCTGATTTTTTGGTGCCAGTTTTATGGTACAGGAAGAGAATAAGTAAATATGTGTATTTTTATTGCTGTATTTGTTGTGTAGAATGCATTAGGTATATGCAAATATATTCCATAGATGTATATGTTGCATGTCTATTTCGGCCATGTATGTTAATATATCAACATTCTGTATATACAATATCATCAATATACAATGTAATATAAATTACAATTGGTCATAATACACAGTTTCTGCAGAAAACATCCCAAAGGCTAAGCGTTGAAACTTGTGTTTTGGACA
Organism: Breviolum minutum Mf 1.05b.01; assembly: GCA_000507305.1. NCBI lineage: Eukaryota > Dinophyceae > Suessiales > Symbiodiniaceae > Breviolum > Breviolum minutum. The sequence goes on from DF241704.1 coordinate 10,759, forward strand.
GTTCGGCCCTGTCGAAACAGTCTTCCAACTTCACCGATCCACTGCATCCTCCTATGTGGAGAGTCTAGAGTCAGATGACTTCACTGCAAACCAGCTGGCAAGCAGCTCCCAATTTCCCTGTTTTCATTTCCATGATTGGTTAAATCTTCATCCTTTAACGTGGTTACTCAACTCAAAGAAACAAGAATCTTCACATTGTACAAGGGAACTTCTTAAAAAGCGAAGGCACCAAACCTCCCCTTGTTGTTTCCGAGTCACTGCATTGGGAGTGGTAAGTTTGATACTGCCTGGCTCCAGGACTCCTTTGTAGAAACCTGCTGACACAGATGACTGACGTAACAACATCACCAACATCACCATGAAATCATGAAGAAAAACCCACCGACCAACCCACCTTCATCAACGTTCTTAGTGAACTCTGCCAGCATCTTCTTCCTGAGATGGGAATTGGACTTACCAACTTGACCGACTTGATACCGCCACTCCCTCCCCCTTCCCCATTTCTGCAGCATTGAGCTTCCCCCTGGCCGTGAACGTCGCCTCATCGGTCAGATTGAACCTGAGTGATTGTGCAAAAGGTGCTTCAAAATCATCAAAATGTTGTACAAACCCCTGGCCAAGTCCAAATGGACATATTTTTGTGTATTGCTTGTACCTACACCAATCAGATGGTCCGTGATGCCTGCTTGTGGCAACTCGAATCGTGGAAAATCACAAATCAAGGGACTTCTTGTACACCCAACAGACACCCTCACACTACTTCACCAGCTGCAGCATCCGCGCCCCTCCATGCCCGAGCAGCTCGTCAAAGATAGACTTCTTCATTGGCTCCAAGATTTTCCACATGACCCGCATCTTGGCATCCTCAAAAAGATGGTGGACGTTTGAAACCTAACCCCCCAATGAAAGAATTGGTAGGCCACTTAGGTGATTGAGGATGGTCTGACAGGTCAAGTTAAGTGAAGTATTCCTTGGCTACAAAAAGAAACATGTAGCGATAGAGGCTGTTCATTTTGATATGCACACATATGGCAATCAAAATGGTATCACTGTTTGTGAATACACTTCTTTGGAGCAAGGCTCATGACTCATACTTCGCTCAAATTTCAGGAATTCGAGATGGCATCACATATCCCTTCAAACATCTCAAGATGTCTGGGGAGGAATCTGCCCAAACACTTTACCATCTTTCAAGTGGTCGGTGCTTCCCAGCAACTCTGGCTTTCAGCATGCTTTAGCCTTTTCGCCCGCCGAGCGACACAACCGTCACCGCAGTTGGTAAAGAAAAGCTCCAACAGATTCCAGTCGTTTCGATACGCATCTTCCGTCTCCTGCACATTTCACGATAACCAACACCCTCCAGATTGTTGGTTTGGGCTGGGGCATCCCAATTCCCACAAAAAGGAAAAGATCTTCTATAAATGATACATGGTTTGATATAAATGGGAAAAACAACTTACGAAAGGGATAAATAAACATTTGAGAATCCTTGATTTCAAGGGCTATGATCTTTGGGCACCTCGGTCTAGCGGGGGTTCTTTAGTTGGGAAAGCACGCAAAAGATGAAGCTGCGACGCGACGACACTTGGGGTGCTTGGTTCCTTCCCTATTCTTGTCATCTCTGTTTTTCAAACGCTCTTCTCATCTCGCTCTTGCTCTTCATCTTTGTTGTCTTTCTCCTTCCTATTTTGTTGTTGTCATTGCTGGTGTCGCTGCTGTTGTGGCTTTTCGTTCTTCTCTTTGCTAATTTGCCCTTCTTGATCTTCTAATCATAGTGTTTCGATGTCTTTTGGTGCTTCAGCGGTTTTTGCTTTGCAAGATCACCACGAGGACATCCCTACCTACTGTTGCTCTCCTCAAAAACGGTCTTGACAATGACGGTATCGCCATGACCTTCCGGTAGCAGCGCACGGAACGCCTTCTTCCATTCTTCTTTTGCATCCTGTGCCAAGCAAATGTCGCAAGCCGTGGGATCAAGGCATGCTGTCAAAGGTGGTGTCTTTCAGCTACAGTCGCCCCATTGATGGCCCAAAGTCACAGCATTTGCATCTGATCCGTGGAGTTGGAAAGTATCCGCGGGTATCACCGCAGGATGGGTTCCGCGTTCTTGACTAAACATTCCACTTAACCAGCCTTTCTTGACACGATTTGACACGTGAAATTTGACTTCATTCTTCAATCGTAGTCACTAAGCACTATGATTAATTCCGCCCTGCTACCGAACTTCCAAGTCACTCCTATTACAGTACCAGTACGAATCAGTGGCTTAGAAAATTCTGAGGTGTGGCTCTGGGATGATCCGAAAAGCCTGATTCCTTCTCCCAAGTGCACCTTCTTCAGGTTGAAAAGGTCCACTTGACCCACAGAGCCTGCACTGAGTGCCTGCCGCTGTGTAGTGCATGACAACTGATGGCATGTTTTGAAACTAGGAGAGAGTTGAGGAAATGCATCCAATCAAAATCAAAGATTCTGAGACAGATAGATACAAACTTCCAACAGGTTGTGTAGAGTGTAAAGTGCAAGGGTACCGTTTTGATCCTGCAATATCAATTCCAATCTTCCATTGTGGCAGCATTTCACAAAGCATCATTTTGGGTAGGGTTGAAGGGATTTGTATCTGCCCCAAGCTGGCAAGTAAAAATACTCCGAGACTTCAGAACCCAAAATACCATTCAAATCCACTCAAAATACCCTGGCGGGAATCCCGGTTTCCCTCAAAACCGCCCAAATGTTGCGAGCCTTGTTGTACTCCAAAAGGTCCAAAAGTGGAACGACTTTGGGAATCCCTGGAAGTGTGATGTTGGGATTGTGCTTCGACCTTAGAAAAAACCACCCAATTTTTCCAATTTTCCCCAGAAAAGCTGTCGGTCTTTCTTTCATGGGAAATATGTAGAACTAGCAAAGCAATCTTGATGACAATATAGTTTCAAGCTGTCAAAACCAATTAAATCTATGTTTTACCTAAATGAGCTTTTCTGATCTCCGGAATGTGTGGTCTTCTTCACAATCCAACCACCTTTTAAGACATCAACAGGCCAAAAAAAAACTCCAAGGCCGAAACAAACCATCTCTGTTTCAACCGAAAGTTTCAACCGCTAGAGTTTCCAATCGACCAAGGTACAGGTATTCCATGGTTCCAGCCTTGTCCCTGGAAGGATTGGCATTCTGTGTCTCCTGTGGAGAAAAAAGAAACATTGGCCATCCAGGACTTGGTGGATTTGGATCACCAAAAGTTCTGTTGACGTGTTGAGGTTCAGGTATTCTACCAATCTTTATAGGGTTTTCCATCTTTGTAATTCCAGCTGCAGGATTTCTGAAAATCACCAGTTGCAACTTTGTAACAAACCCTCAGCAAATGATGGAAAGAATCAATAAGAAACATCGTTCTGTGGCTCAAAGATAGAAACGAGGTAGCTGGAACCGGCGATGAAACGGCCCAACCTCCCTGCAACAAAAAAAACACCCCAACACCTTCAACTTGTTCCGCACAAAGTCATCTTTGACCAAGTCAGGTCGCATCGCCAGGTTTTGAGACACCTTTTTTCGCGTGCTGCGTCGAAAAGACACTCAACTAAAGATTTAAAACTAGCTTACAACTGTCAGAGAAAAGCAGAAACTAATATGCGAAACATCACCTTGCGCGAAAACACGGGGAGCAAAGGAGATCTCGCATTGAATCACTAGTTCATACTAGTTCATACTTACATACCGCTCAATCAACGGTATGTAAAGCATACATTACCTCGGAGACTAAGTTGGCTGGTGCTGGAGAATGAATGACATTGAATGACCCGTCCACACTAACACCTTTGTGATTCCTATCAGATTCATTCCCACGATCCCCCTGGCCAAACCTTCGGCATGAGCCCGCCCACGGCGAAAATCTGGTCCAGCAACTCTCGAGAACAAACCTTAGCTGATCTTCACCATCAGAAGGGACCTGCAAGTCGAGGTTATGTCTGTAATTTTCTTGAAATCGTTCATCATGAGATTCCTAAGAAACCCCCCAGCCTCAAAATGACCCCACAAACCTTTACCACAAGAGTTTAATAAGCACGAACAATGATGGCTGTCAACTTTTGCGAATGCCGCATCCAATTTCTGGTGGGGTGTACCTTTCGGGGTGTAGTTCAGAGAGTCATGATGCTTTGTGTTTCAACCTGAAGCCTCATTGACAAGTTGATCTCGTTACAAAATGGAAAGCTTTCAATCTTCGCTCAGTTGGACTTCAAGAAACTGTTTTGGTCTGACTCAACCGAGCCAAAACAAAGATCCACAACTGTCAGGTGCTTCTTTTGTCTCGGGACAATTCGCTACTGTTCAGGATAAAACTTAAGCAAACTCAATATATCTTGGTGACTCAATCTTCTGCAAAAATACCACTAAACTTTCAGGCGTATATCAAAAAGAAAAGTACCTAGTAAGTTCTCCACCAGATCTCTCCAAAAACAAACTGTGCTTATTTTCGTCGTGGTTGTTACCAATCTAAGCGTTTCCATGTGTCCAAAGCACCGACTTGATCTCTTCATCATCAGTATTGGAGACAGCTTCCATCACCAACCAAAGCTTTCCGAACCTGAGGTCGCCGCATCCGCATCAAAACCCAGCCGTTAAAATCGTTCCACCAACCGTTGGAACCTTTGGCCCAAGCAACCCTTCCAGCAACACGGCGGTGCGGTCCAACATCGATTGGATCTCTTCTTTGGAATAGTCGTGGAATTGTTTCACCTGAAGTCAGGGAGGTGCCCAACCAATGGCAAGCCCGAAAAATGAGGGCAACATAAGGCTGTACCCAATAATTATATTTTTGTGAGATCTATCTATATGTTATATCTATATACACATGTAGGTAAGTGCAGATATTTCATTATCATATGTATATGTCATTATGATGTTATCTATGTATGCCGGTTTATTTATAGAATTAAACATACATTACACATTTGTATATTTGTATACTGTATAATATATGTAGTAGTTTTTGTTCATACGTACTTAGACCATCAAATGTTTAAAGCACTAGCATCCAGTAATTCCTCCCCATGCCTAGAAAACTCAAGGCAACGACATGTTCACATCTCCAACTTCAAAGCTCTGAGTGCGCAACATCCTTGTCAGCCTTCTTGCCATACCACCACGCCTGTCCTACCCAAAAGTGGCAAGTTTAGCAAACAACTAAGACCGAGACTGTCTAACAAGTAGAAACTATGAGTTCTAGCAACCAAAGGATTCTAGGCCCTTGAATAAATTTGACGCACGCTCCTATATGATATTGTGGGATTTACATGCAGTTGCTTTGCCAAACATCGCATTTGTCATAAGGTCGGCTGCCCAGCTACTTTCCTTCCACACTCTGGCAAGGTTGTTCTTTCAAAGCTTGGAAACGTTGAGAATTTCATTTCAGTCGGGCACACTCATACAGTACTTCACCAAACCTGAATCGTTGTCTTCGCCAAACCTAAATCGGTGTCTTCTCATCAGCTCCCCGAATGTCAGGTGTTATCGTGTACCTCGACTGTACCACTTGGCCGCTGAAATGCTGAAATATGAGGCGGTCGTGTCTTTGCTCAGCTTTTCCTTGGTGTCCCGGGAGTCTCCGGAGTGCTTTGCTTCAAAACATCACGACGTGCCTTCCAGGCCTTCAAGGATTCAAACGAACAAGTGTCACTTGGCCGCGTTCCTATCTCACCGGGATTTTAGTGGCCAATTTGACAATACATGCTTCTCAAGAGAGAGAGATAAATAAAAAATGCACAACAGCATATCATCAAACAGAAGGCAAGAACCTTCACGAAACGACCAAGGAAGAAGGTCTCCATCCCGATGATTTGGAGATGACTGTGACCCCGATCTATCACGCGGCTCAACCAGTAGTGATAGGAAGTTGGTGAAGTAACAGCAATTTCTGACCCGTAGTTTGCTAAAAAAAAGCACTCCCTGAACTTTGGTAAATCACCCCATTTGCAAAACTACCTGTGGGTTTGAAGTGGGACGAAAAATCGGGTGAAATTACCCCTAATTCTTGCCTTGCCTCATTCAAAATAGAAAAACAGAACTGCCACTGGACCACGTTCACCAAATTGCGGGTCCGTTTCTGTTTTTGCCTTGTCGAGCTTCTGCCAGCCACTGCGCCCGACCCATCTTCGCCATAACACTTTGATCTTTAGAGCGCCAAAATGACAACCAGCCAATCCTTGAACGGTTCAGTTTCAGCAGTTGGTTGCTTTCGGGGTGGGTGGGATTGGGGAATTCGGAAATCTTGGGGTTCGTCTCGGAAAACAATCCTTACTGCACCCAGCAATTAAGCAGTCATGCATTTCATTCATTTCATTCATATCATTCATATCATTCATTTCGTTCATTTCATTAATTTCGTTAATTTCGTTCATTTCATTCATTTCATCCATTTCATGCAGTCCATCTTTTGTTGGTTTTATCACTCTCATGCGACTCATGCGTATCATCATATCATTCATATCGTTCATATCATTCGCATCATTCATATCATTCATATGATTCATTCCATGCATAGCACCCATTTAATTCAGAATTCGTTCATTCATATCATTGATTTCATTCATATCATTCATATCATTCGTAGCATTATGTTTTTTGCATTTCATTCATATCGCTCATGTCGTTTATTTCATGTATGTCTTTTGTCTTATTCATAGAGTATCAGTCATCTCTTTCATTTCATTCATTTCAGTCTTTTCATTTCATCCGTTTCGTGCCATTCATAAGCATTCATTCGGCATCATTGCATGTATTTCATCCGTTCAATTCATTTGATCTGTTCTATTAGTTTCATTTAGTTGATTTGCTTATTCATTTCATCCATCAATTCACATCATTCATTTCATCCATGTCATTCATATCATTCTTTTCAGTCATTGCATTCTTTTCATGCATTCTATCCGAAAATTTCATCCATTTCAGCATTTAGATTCATTTCATGCATTTCATCCACTTCGTTGATTTCATTAATTTCACTCATTTCATGGATGTCACTTCATTGAAAAGGAAGGGCAGAGTCGTGTTCTGCTGGCTGAGACCGCAGCCCTAGGAATTCCAATCTGAAGTCGCCAATCCCAACTCAAAATTTACGAGTACTGTAGTTCCTGAGTTTGAGATCCTGTTCTGGCCGAAGGGTCTTCTCTTTTTCCTCCCCTGTATCCTCTTCTTTCGTTTGCGAATTTGAGAGGTGCTCAATCGGGCAAACGCCAACCTCCTTCATAACCTTGCAGAACCAGAGACGCATGATCAGTCTTGAAAAAATACCCCAAAAACTATCTGCCGGCGAAGGGAAAATTAGAATCAAACTATCAAACACTCATGTTTGGGTTCCAACTCCAACTTTGTGTTGCTTTGTTTTTGGTGACGATGATTTCTTTCTTCCTGGCCTTTTCTTCCACCGCATCTTGTGCCTGCAAGTGTAAGCTGTGCTCGAACCCAACTCCAGAACCCACAAAAGCAATGACAAGGAGATGGTTGACCTCTTTGGGCACTTATAATCACTCCAACAAAATGATTGAAAACAGCATCTTGATTTACCTTCGTTAAGCTTTGTCACTTGGGTGCCCCTTCTAAAATGGTCGTACACCTCATTATGGTCCACCGTACTGTCCCAGCAAAACACATGTCAAAGCCGGGCAGTTTCGGCAAGACGCCAACGCGGAATCTTCTCATGGAAGTGGTCAGTTCAACGATTGGAAAAACAGAACTACGGTACATCTCCAAAACGAAATGGATGGAAGTTTGTTTCGACCCCAGAATTGCAGGAAAAAGAAGTCTCAAAACACCACGCAGTGTACTTTCAGACACTCACGCTTGATCAAATGTGACTCACAATAGCGGCCTTCTTGGCATTTTCGAAGCACCCAAAGGGCTGCAGAGACATAGGCACATCTGGATCCTCAGATACCAACCAACAACAATGAAGAGTTCAAGTGGCAAACCTTTCTGCAAAACGCGATAATGGCAATAGTAAATCAGCTCCAACAAGACCGAACTTTTCCACAAGAAAAGGTTTCATGCTTTCCGTCTCACAGCCTGTCCAAGATGAATATCACGGAACGGGTTCCTATGCCCATCTTCTAACCTCGAGCAAAGCACCTTTAGGCTTGAACTAGGTGTCTACGCTACAGCTGCTACACCAAGAAACTTCTGGAGCCTCTTTACTGTCCCAGAACGTATGATCCACTTGCGCAGACATCGTGATCTCCTTCGACGCGTTCGCCTTCTCCACCTTCCACATTTGTGCTGCAAGCAACTGCACAAGTAATGGCAGTTTCACCTTGCCTGCTTGCCTCACAGCCCGCAGCATAGAAATGATGTGTTTTTTAAGGCTTTAAAATCTCCGGCAAAAACTCTGGCCTGGTAGGTCACCATGTTGCTGGAGTCAATTTTTGTGCCCAGGCACTTCAAACGAAACCAAGCCTTCTTGATGAAGCGCGCGTCCTGCACAGGGAAGAGCAGCTTGGATTGCAATGCATCTGGGTCGACATAACCCAAAAATTAACGCCACCAACCAGTCACCAAACAAGAAATTAGGGCCATTAGGGATTGAAAGCCAAACTTCATCAAAGATCTGGACAAGAAAGCCCATGACAGTGACTTGTGATCGTGTCCTTAACCTCCTCTTCAATCTGTTCTTGACCTCCCGGTCGCACATCCCAACAGCACGTTCAGACAAAAACACGAAAACAGAATGGCCACTTCGTAGGAGAGGAACGTAAGCTAAAACAGGTTGCATTTCTTCTTCGCCAAACTCCATGTCCCTTTGTGATACTTACTCACTGTACAATCTGTTGGGCATCCCTTCAACGCTCCATCCCTACCAATATAACTCACTATCTACAAATAGTCCCAAAACAAGTCAAGTCACTCATATTCCTCAAGTAACGAAAGGCATCTTGAGCCCAAGAAGTCAAAGCATCCATGTTGGTGACGTACCAATCTTGTTTTTTACCTCAGCTAAACGAGGTTGGATGGTGAAGAAAGCTTGGTAAGGATTCCTTTCACGAAATGAACCTTTGTCAGTGTCAGTTCACCTCTTGAAAATCCGTTGGAAAAATGGAAAAAAATGATCATGTTTCATCTTAAATGTCTTTCCTGCTGCAAAATCAATCTACACCTCCCACGTCAACCAGGAAACTGGTCTTGTCCTGGCAAAGATAAAGGATCGAGGAGAGGTCAGTCTTCTTGAAGATCTTGCCTAAAAAAAAAAGCAACTCATCACTTTGGAAAGCAGCATGGAATAATTATGCCAAATGGTTTGGACAAGTTTGAAGGGAGTGATGGAAGGTGCTTTTCTCCCAGTGTTTCTGCACAACTCCAGCCCAAAGCCACTGGAACCCTCGGTTTTCTAAAGCACCTGGACTTTGAAAAATGGCTGGAAACAAAACTTTTGGTCTTGAAACTGCTTGATTATTTGAAATCAAGCGAAAAAAAATACAGATATAAATCTATAGATATCTGACATCTGCTATCATCTTTCTAGTCGCTCAGGGAACACGTGATTCACTTCTCCACATCCATGTAAAAAAAGAACGGATCCATGTCTGCCATTGGCATTTCAAGTCACTTATTTTGACAGGCGCTTGCCAGTAGTTCCTCAGTTCATGCAGAAAATGTGAGTCCGATGATTGTGGTAGTGGCGTATGCTGGCAACCCAGTAGAGGCTTGTGAGCTGAAAAAAAGCTGTTGAGTTTAGGCAATCATTTTTACATACGAGGTTACACAAGGATTTCAACACTCTAATTTATAACCTTCATATGATAATCTTTAAGACAAGCAACTCAAAGGCAGAGTCACTTCTCCATTTTTTATATAGTGAATTTGAGACACGGTGGACGTGGGTACACAAAAAGCCATGGCAAGCAACGGCACAATAAATCCAAGACTCTTCCAAGAGCCACGCTGATTCTTGATCGTGCCAGGTTTAAACCAACGAATCATCTCACCAGGCAGGACTCGTTCCTAAGCTTAAAAGCCGAGACCGACCATCATTCAGCAGCCATCATACGATGCACACGAACATCAGCGTTGCAGGCCAAGCATCCAAAACCGAGACTGTCCCTTTCGCAACGCGGTGCGGCACTCGAATCCTGCTGTGTTTTTGTTTGCTGCAAAAGTCATGCTTGGAGCTTGTGTTGAAAGAGAACATACTGTTGATGAAAGAAAATCTGCACCAAATGGGTAAAGGTTACGGTCATGTCGTTGGGAGAGTTTTCTCTACCATATCACCTGCTACCAGGTCGCCATGATTCACTCAGAAATGTGCTTAAAAGCCCAAGTTGGCTGCAAGGAAATTCCAGAAAAATTGTTTCACACAAAAAAAAATCTCTGCTGCCAGTACCTGCGGACTGGGTTGAATGGTGCAAGCAAATGACAGTTTGAAATATCAGCTAACAAAGAGATGCTTCAGTCCTTCTTCACTTAAGAATTGTGTTTTGGCCTCCTTTCGGACTAGTGGACTTTGCTTTCACATCATTGGTTCCCAGTAATCATGGATTTTCGCAAGGAACCACGCTCTCATCCCTGTCAGCTGCCTTAGAACCCTGGACTGTAGTCTACTTATAATCTCGTGACATGTCTTGTACGAACAAAATTCGCTGAACAGAACTGTTCCAATATCCCTAGTCATCGAAAAAGCTCGTGCAAAATCCCTTCAAACTGTAGATGTTAGGGATTTCCCTATCAGGTTTACAAGGCAGTTCATCCACACCAACAACCATCCGAATTCATCACCAAGTTGCGGAAGCCAATCATAAACGCCTTCGATGCTTTTCAAGTGTTCATAGTTCACCTCATCAATTTCCATCTTCTTCACCTACACGTTGCGGGCAGCCTTCCCCCGGTTTTTCTTTCAGCCGTGGATTTTGGTGAAACCAAAAAAACGGAACTTTCAAGCTGAATCCAATCAATAAGCCATTCCAAACCCAGGAAAATCATTGCAAATCTACTTCGAAAAGTCCATCGGTGATTCACCAAACATGCATGATGTGAATCATGTGTACTTTCCCAAAGGTGAAAAGCTAAAACAATACCCATACCATTTCCCAAACACAAATCAAATCAATCTAATCCAACCTCCAACCATAACTCATAAGAATTCTATGCCTGGAAAAGTTTACTCGCCTGCAGCTTCAAGTCGGTCAGTTTGAGAATTAGCTCGGCATTGTCAGGATTCTCCATCCTTTCCTTCACAAGAAACAAAAATTCACTGAGGCGCAGATGCGAAGCACAACACTGCAGCTGAAATTTCACAGAAAAAATATCTTGCACCAATATTGAGCTTTGATCATCCCAAATGCCTTATGGTATTGACGCATCATTGGAGAAAGAATCTAAATAATATGACACGCCCCACCCAGAACCAACCACACCATCTCCGCCTTTGTGAGCTCTGCAAGCTCATGGCGTTTAATAGCTAACTCGGTTCTGAATTCCTCAGCAACATCCGTCACGGGCTGTGCTCCCAACTTCAACTCCCGATCTGGAAAAGATCATTGGAAACATCTGGATAAACAATCAAAGTTCTCCAAGCACCTACAAGCAGATTTGAGGCAGCCAATGTGGATTTGCAAAGGACAAGTCTTACTTGTGTTATATATATATATATATAATTTTTCCTAACACATACATACACATACTATCAATATAGTAGCGGCAGTAGTAGTAGTAGTCGTCGTCATCGTCGTCGTCGTCGTCGTCGTGGTAGTGGTAGTGGTAGTGGTACTGGTAGTGGTAGTGGTAGTGGTAGTGGTAGTGGTAGCGGTAGTGGTAGCAGTAGCAGTAGCAGTAGCAGTAGCAGTAGCAGTAGCAGTAGCAGTAGCAGTAGTAGTCGCAGTGGTAGTGGTAGCGGTAGCGGCAGCGGCAGCGGCAGCGGCAGCCGTAGCAGTAGCAGTAGCAGTAGCAGTAGCAGTAGCAGTAGCAGTAGCAGTAGCAGTAGCAGTAGCAGTAGCAGTAGCAGTAGCAGTAGCAGTAGCAGTAGCAGTAGCAGTAGCAGNTTTGTGTTGTTGTTGTAGTGGAATAGTAACTGTGTTGTCATTATCATGAGTTATCATTGTTCTCAATAATTGTATGTATCACTATCATGGTTATTCCTATCTAAGGAAGTTTAGTTGGAAAACTTCCGATATACAAATTCTTGTCCCCCCCGACAATAGAATAGCCGAGAGTAGAATAGCTGAGATAGAGTAGCTGTGAGTAGAATAGCTGAAAATCAGACTAGCTGAGACAGAGTAGCTGAGAATCAGAGTAGCTGAGATCAGAGTAGCTGAAAGTAAGAGTAGCTGAGAGTAAGAGTAGCTCAGAGAAAGAGTAGCTGGGATCAGAGTAGCTAAAAGTAAGAGTAGCTGAGAGTAAGAATAGCTGAAAGAAAGAGTAGCTGAGACTAGAGTAGCTGAGGCCATTGAGTTTTGCATTCCATAGGTTGCTCCGCACATTGATAGGTTCATTGCCTTTTGCATCCCATATTTGTTGCTCCGCGCACGGTACTGGACAAACATGAATGTTGTAGATACATTACACAGTTATACGGAGTATTACTTTGTAGTAAGTAGGAATACTTTGTTGTACGTTGTAGTAGTGAATAGTACTTTGTAGCAGGTTGTACTATTATTCCGCACTACAAAGCAAGATCTAATAAACCTGCTTGCTGTTTTGCAAATACTCAGGGACTCAGTGAAATGTGTACTTTTACTAGACCTCCGCATTCAGCACTGTGATCTGGCACATCCAGAAGTGCACCAAATTTCCAAGGATCATGTGCAGATGCACCTATGTGCCGAGGAGATGCATGGATTCTGCCAAGAAAGCGCATACTTTGTCTTCGATTTGACATTCTTGCTGAAGGACAATCGTATTCATGGTTTTTTGGCAAACATTGGATGGCCGTTGCTTGCTTGACAGTCTTCGCTTTGATCCGTTATAGCATGGCTACAGGGTGTGGAAGGGGTGACAGGTGCTTGTGTTCCAAATGTCTGTGGCCAAGGAAAGTGTCGAAGTGTATACATGGTCAGGCGGTTGGCTGGTCATGAACTTAATAAAACGAAGTCTTGGGTTGCACACGGGGATGCTGTACACTGGGCTTTCAGAAGAATGTGTCATGTTGTCGCAGCGCAGACACCCTCAGTGGCAGCATACGGATTGTTGTGTCCATGTAGCGCAAGGATAGCACAGGCACTTTAACAGTAGGCGTTTCTTAATGTCTTTTTGACGGACGCCCATGGACATGGCAAGAAAATGTTGCGAGCAGTTGATTGCATGCACATGTCTCCTGCTCATTTCCTAGAGGCCCATGTTTTTCTGTTAGAAACTTCCGCCCCCTGGCTTGTCCGGAAATCTGTCTTATTCATCATGACTATTCATGTCATTATCGTGATGTGGCGATGTGCCAGTGCCAATAGAACCACAATATCATATATCAATCATTCAAAAACTTGCTTGAATCCTGGTTTTCCCCATCTTGCCATTAATTTCAATGCCAGGTCAAGGTGCTGGTCTGGGAAAGTGCAAGATCCTGGCATCACATCCACAGAATTCCTGTCAGCTAAGGGCATCGTTGGGCACACATTTCATCTACACTGCTGCAAAACAGAGGGCACTTCACGCGGCTTTTTAACAAAGTCAGGATTTTTCCACGAGGATTGTGATCGCCTCTTCTTGGGGTCCATTTTTCAAGTTCGCTTTTTGTTGGTGCTTTGGGAGGGTTGGAAGAAACCACCAATCGGCGCCCATCATAGCCATCCCAAGCCCACTGTCCTTGTGGTAGGTGATCTTGTTGTTTCTGTGATCATGGAGGGTGCTTCGGTCCTTGCAAGGGTCAAGAAGCTTTTGACACAGCCATACAACAGAGACATCTGCAGAGGAAGCTGTCTCGTCTCTGAGATACCAGATCTCGTCGGAATGTCCATCGTCCCAATAGTGCACTACAAACTATGCTGCACCGAAGGCACAATCTTCACTTCCGTTGGAAAGCTGCTGCTGTTTTTCGCATCCCCATGGATCAGCCAACACTGCGCCTTTCCCTGCACCGAGGAGTGTGGTCTGGAACCAGTGGTTTTCATACAGACCCAAGAGAACAAAAACGTTGGTACATCCAAGACCTCCGTGCTTTGGCATTTATGTCATGCCTATTGTGTATGCTTTTGTGGTCTACAAGGTAGATGAGACAATGATTTTAAACTTTAAAGCGATATATAAGGGAGACCGGATCTTTCATGACAACCCCGCACCACGTGGAGAATCTGGGCATTATCTTGGGATGTTTCCAGGCCTTCTCAACTCCATCATTGAACGGATTGCGAACCACATAGCCGCGGCACACGGGATCCTTGAAGTGTTGCATGCCCTTGTTCCTTATGGTGGAAAAGGAAATGCAGGGAAGTGGGCAGGTGAGGAAAGCCTAAGGTAATACGAGGGGAAGAAGCCGAGGCACTCATTGCAGTAACTTTCACAGTCCGCGACCCCAACGCTTTTGTCCTTCACAACCTGGCAGTAGACACCACCAGGTCAGCCAGGAAAACAGCCGTGACTTGAAACTCGCATCGTCTTTTGAAACCAAGAAACCAAGGTCATTTTTGAACTTGATTTCGACTCGAGTTGACACTTGGCCAAGAGCTCATTATCAGGGCAGATCGCCACCAAACCTGAGGTTACAAAAGCAAAAATAACCAAGTCAGCCACGGGGAGAGGGTGAGAGGTACTGAGTAGCAATGGTTTCTCGGTCGAAGAGACAGGGAAAGTCAAAGGCAATGTATCAATTTCTGGAAATTTCTGTCCAAGGAGATTCCAAATTTCCAACCATGAACCTTGATTTTGGCTGATCATATTCAACTTTAAATCTTCAATCTTTGTCCATTTCAACAGGTCCTAGTCCCGCACCACGGCACATTCCACGAGCCAAGACACTCTCATGGGGCGGCCGACCACTTTCAATCACTGACGGAGTGGCTGAGTACCTCACGTGGCTGAGCACTAGCACCACTCCGTTCAGAAGGTCATTATATAAAGCGATATTCTGCAAAAGTGCTTTTGATTACCGGAAACTGTATACACTCTAGCCACAAGTTCTAGTTGCGATGGTGAAACTCACAATTTCTCCAATCTTTTTTCGAAAATCATACAAAAGTGACGATTTCATACGATTTCTATGGTTTCACGAAAAGACTGGTCTCATTATCTCAACTACCTTTGTTGAGAATGTTTAACCATTCCCAACGCTTTTCTCAGATTTACGTCCAATGCGTACAAACTTGGTTCACTTCCCGATGAAGCACCGAGGTTCACCAAGCTGGAGAACTGCAACTGTTGATGCAGATTGACTATGTTGAATAGACCTTCCTTTGCTCCTAGAGTTTCCTTGGGTTTTTTTTTATTGCCCTAGAAGCATCCTGAGATGTATACCGATATATATATAATACCATGTAACATGTATATAAGTTATATCCCTTTTTTGTCTAGCTGGCGTTCAACCTCAAAAAATCTGCCAAAGGCACTGACAGCGCGGCGCAGAGGTTGCTTTGCTGTCAAACGTCAACTTCTTTTGCATCTCCCTCAATCAGCGGAGTGCGCAGCATCTTGATTTTCTGCGGAAACACAAAAAACAGTCCAAGCTCAGCCCACCAGAATCACCAGAATCACCAGATCTAAGCCACCTTTTGTAAATGTGATGTCCCCATACAATGTACCAAACGACCTTGCAGCTTTTGGCAATCAACGCTAGGGCCCCCGCTCCCGTCCCAAACGATATCCGCTGGCGATGCTTGTGCATACAGCCAAACCTGGCTGATTCTCATTGAAGATATTTCAGCTATGTCTTTACATCACATCTGTAGTGAAGATTTAGATGACAAGAATAGGAAAGTCTAATGTTGAATGAACCAACATTTCTAGGCGCGTCGTCATTGGAAACCAACTGGAAAGCATTCGCAGGTTTCACTTCGCTCACTTGTGCCCAGCTCAAACGAGGTACCCCAGCTTTCAGCCCCGGCCTATATAGAATCTAAGAATGCCCATCTCTGCAGCAGCAATTGAACAGAAAAGGGGATTGGTTGTCAAACGACGGCTCAGGAGGATAGATTGCCAGGGCGCAAAGCCTGAATCCACAAAACCGACAGCGGGAGGGTCTGAAAGTGAAGGGATGTGAATGATTTTGAAAGCCTTCGACTAGTATGATTTTGCTGTACATCTAAATGATGAATACCAAGACTTGTGGATCATTTCCCATAGCTCTATGATTTCACTTATCCAATTGGAACTTCGCCATGCTGAAATCAGAGGATGGCCATGAAATCTCTGAATTTCAGGTGGGTGGGTTTACTATGACAGCGGTGACTATCTTTCCACAGCATGGAACTAGCTCCACGCTGTCCTGAAGGGACTGAAGGCATTGCCCCTGGACTATCTACATGTTCAAGCTTCAAAACCAACCAAAATCAACGCTATAATCATCATCATCATCATCAACCACTGTGAACAAATGCTTTCACCTATTGGAACAAAGGGCGAAACTCGAACTTCTACCGTTTTTCCTTCTTTGAAGCACGGCTTCAACTTCCAGGCATATTGTGATCCCACCTTCCCCCTCTCGGACCAAGCGACTTTTGGGAGGGCTCCGCTAACACTGACACTTGAGATCCAAAACCGCGGGTTTTTGGAGTCAATTGCGTGCATGTAATCGAGGTATCAAATTTGAATATGATCTTTGACATGACGATCTGTTCCTTTTTACATTCATAATTCATGATTCATGATCCTTCATGCAGGGTATCTTGCTTCATAGATATACCCAAAAAACCACTTGTTTCTTATTTAGAAAAAAAACCTGAATAGTTCCGGAAGATTCTAACCTCCAACAGAAGTCAGAGAGGAAATGAATGATTTTGCACCCCAACAGCATGGCTTATTTTGTTAGATGAATCACTCCATCTCCATCTGCTCGTTTCAACCCATTCCTTTCACATGATTCAACAAAAGGTAATGACTAATCTTTCCATATCTTCCCCAAGTAGGGGCAATTTTTAACCAAAAAAGAAAAAAAATCACAAAAAGTCGCCAACTCGGACCTCCACCCATTAGACCCACTCAGAGAGGCCTTCTTGGCTACATTAAACTCCTTCTTATCTTTTTCGAGCTCCGCCTGACACACCAAGCCATTCACCCAAAAAACACATCCTTCCGAAGCAAAAACTCCAAAATAAAATGGATGTAAGGATGATGAGATGATGCCACTTGCAAAAAGGAACGCAAGGTCAAAAATCCAGAATCCAGCAATATCTGCTTTGCAAAAGCACCACGAGAACCCATGACGCCTCAGCGGCTTTGCGCTGCTTCTCAGCACCTAACTTCTCCTCGCGCAGCTTCTTGAGCTCCTGAGGGGCCATCAGTCAGCTAAACCGAAGGTGAAAATTGACGACATATCGCTTGGATAAGGGCCAAGATTCAAAAAATTAACAAACAAAAGCATCAAACAAATTGGCGGAAGAATTCCAATTAAGCAAAACAGTGAGGGACATAGGCAGTCATAGCGGGTCGAGAGAAAGACTGGAGATAGTCCCATAATCTCAACATCAAAATACGACAGGCCCGGGGTATTAAAAAAAAGAAGACTCAATGAAGGTTTGAAACCCATTGAAAAAATCATTGCAACAATTATATACAAAGCTGCAAGTTGTAAATCAACAACGAAGATTTACCATGTGAGCTCCTGACCATCCAAGATCCAGCAAATTCCAACTCCATCTTGGGAAACAAGTCACATGTTACATGTTACATGTCCAGTACCATCCTAAGCTCGGTGGGGCCAACAGAACCCCACGCCAGCATGGCAATCTGAAGTTCCATGACAGCAAGGGATCCTGAAACCTACCCTCAGCATAACCAGAAATCAGCATGGAGCCAGTTCAACCATTCGGGGGTTTAGAGAATCATGCATCCAATGGGTCCTCGAGCTTCTTGTCCTTTTCGGCTCCCTTGGCCTTATCATACCTGGTAGGTCTCAACTCAGAAGAATTACAGTTCAGTAATGGTTCTTTGGGACATTCGGCATTTGGTCTCTCAAAAGAATCCGCCCCAAGCCCTGTGTTCGCAGCAAAAAAAATCGTTTAAAATCCTTGAAGAAAGCAGATGTTTCCCGAGCTTTTGATGATTGTTGATCCAATGGCTATCATTCAATTTGTCTCTCCCAGGTGTCGACTTCACATCTGTTCCGTGCTCAGCTTCCAAGAATTCTGCCCAGGCTTACGCATCCTTGGTGTTCTTAATCTTGCCATCCAGATTCTGAATCTTGCTAATCATTTGCCTGTCTTTGTCCTATCACATCAACATGAGCTGAAACGGGCTGACCTGGAAGGTTGGCCTTGGACCCCTTGGAACCCTTGGAACCCTTGAGTGCTTCTTGCTGTTGGCAAGTTTCCAAATGAACTTTTTTTCGAAATCCAAAAAAATCGAACCAATTGGCTTCAACTTCCTACTTCGAGGTCCTGAGCCTCTCGGGTCTTCTGGTTGATAGTCTGCAAGGCCTTCGGTTGAAACCATGGAGATTTTCCAACAAAAAGTTGAAGAATTCCATTTTTGGAGCAGTAAGCTGAGGTGACTTTTGTTCTGGGGACAACACCTCAATTGGAGGTTTTAAGGCTCCAAGGAATGTTGAAGTTTGATAGAAGTTCTAGAAGAACAACTGATTCTACGAGTGCCTTGGGTTCCTCCAAGGAATTGGTGCTTGCTGACAGCGTCACATGCGAACTGTGGTTCAAGTATCCAAGGATGATCATGATTTAGTTCCCTAAGAAAGACTCTTTGAAGCCAACCGCCCACCCCAACAAACATCTCCGAATCTCTGAATGTTGAATGGCTGGTGGCTAGCTGGAAATGTCAACTTCTGTAAGCACATTCCCTATTGACAACAAGGATGTTGCATTGCAGAATTACAGTATCATAACACAAAATTGGCAAATCAAACCCATTCTATAGTCCTCACCGGACACGCTTGGATTCGCTTCGATTTAGGCTTTAGACCATGCAGCAACTGCTGTTTGGTGAGTTCAAGCAATAGAATAACCAGGAACCTTCTTGCAATGGCTAGATGCCTTATCAGCAAAAATGTCCTGATCCACAGATAGACCACCTCAATTCTACGCACTTCATCTCCAACCCCCTTTCAATATCAACCCCTTGGATAGGAAACCTTGTCAAACTTCTCCTTGGCTTGCAATCTCGATGTGGAGCCCTCTGCCAACACCTCTGAGACGGTTCTGTCGATGGCTGACTCAAAGGGATTCTCAGAGGAATGGCACGACCATAATCTGCAGCTGTCGAAGGAGTTGTTTTCAATATGTATTTTTCTTAATTCTACGATGATTTATTTGGAACTACTCTTTAGATACTATATATGTCATATTCATCGTACAATAGCATATGCAAATATATGATCGAAATCTCAATTTAACATGCATGTGAATAGAAGTATCATGCATGGTGTGTATTTATACTATATTTATATATATATATATATATGTTGATTACCTATTCATAATTGTCATCTTTCATATGCTGTATGATAATGATGATCTAAAAAATCAGATGACCTCCGTTCTTCCGAAGCACTGGGAAGCTTGCGACATCTTTCAGCTTTTTCTTGGCCTGTCACAAAATGGAATGCTACTCATCCTGCGCATGCTATCTGATGTAATGCCTAAAATTACCACCATACCTCTGAAGCACTCCGTTTCGTTTCAGACCATTAGATTTAGGAAACCTTGAGTCTTTGATACGTAGAAATGTTTGCGCGGCGGGATGGCGACCAAAATGCTCTGGAATCCTAAGCGAAAAACAGTGGAATGGCCTAAGCTGTGGAACAAAGAAGCTGATAGATCTTGGAATCCCAAATTTCAACACTTGCCAAGATCCCCTTGGCCCCACATGACTTCGGTTGAGCCTCCAATTTGGGTGGTGCACTGAAACTACGGACCTCCAAGTGCTGCTGCAGAGCATTGGGCGTGAACCGGGGTAGAAAACAAAATCTAACATCAAGAGCTACAGCCATCCTAGCAACCATGACTGCAACAGTTTGGTGGGTTCTGTTGCTCTACTTGGTACCCATGATTTGTTTTCTATCAGAGAGTCAAAGGTTGCAGGTTTCTGTCACCCACATTAGAAGTGGATAGCTTTCCAAGGTCGAAGGTAAGGAAAAGCTGTTGCCGCATGACCTCCATCCAGGCACTTCCTGTCCTATGATAGAATCCTTTGTATTGGGCTTATATCAAAAGCATAATGAAACATTTTGCGGTAGATTGTGTTTGCATTATGAATCATAAATATATCACATATCGATTTAGTAGATGCAATCAATGGGGTTCAATACAAATCATATATCAGATTCGGGCGTCGTTATCAAGGTATGTTTTGCCCTTTCAAGGGCTAGTTCCAAGGGGAGGAGTTTGTCAAAGGACTCGGCAAAGGAGGAATGTCAGTGGCTGTACAATAGTACTTGCTTGGAAATAAACGTGACTCCGGATGTATTCAAGATAAGGGACTCTTGGAAACTTCACTCCAGAAGGATGAGTAAAGTGTTTCTTCCAAATGCATTGAAGGGAAGGGGATGGATTTACCAAAGAGCACTGAAATGACCAGTTTGATTGCAGCATCTGAACTTTGAGGGGGGGGGAAGGACCTGGAAGCTAAGATTGCGAAAGCAAAGAAAACCTGAGCTGTAGCTGGTTTGCAAGGAGAAGACACAATGGCTGAGAAACAGTGCAAATGAAGTCCTTTCACGCACCTGACGACACTGTGAAGGGGTGGCGCACCTTTGCAGCAGTAGCAGCTTTGGCTTCTTCAGCTTTTTTCGCAGCTTCAGCCTCTGCCTTCTTCTTAGCCTCCTCAGCCTTCTTCGCTTCCTCGGCAGCCTTTTTCTTTGCCTCGGCCTCTGCACGTGCCTTCTCCGCATCAGCCTTCTTCTTAGCCTCCTCAGCCTTCTTCGCTTCCTCGGCAGCCTT
>DF241704.1:38332-74118 GCA_000507305.1 Breviolum minutum Mf 1.05b.01
ATTACTTTACGAATCTATTACTTTACGAATCTATTACTTTACGAATCTATTACTTTGAGCATTTTTAAAAGTTCGTAACTCGGAAGTTTCGCATCCAAACTTCCTTTGATTATGTATTTATATTTTTTGTGTATATATATATATATCAAATGATCACCTCCCTGGGTCAACCGTCACTCATGGCCTCATCTCTATCTGCTGGGATCGAACCATCTAACCTTACGGAGGCTAGGGAACCTTCCCTGCAGTCCCTTCACTTGTGAAGACTATACTACGGTCGTCTGTTCCTATTTTAAGTAAACATGGCGATTCACTGAAAAACATGTGTCACTGTGTCACAATGCTTCAACGCATCATTTTCACACGATTCTGAGGATTCTCCTACTTTCTCAAACTAAACCACTATCATTTGAGGTGGGGAGGTAACCATTTTGGCAAGGTCAAAATGTTCTTCCACCACTGGTCTGAAGTGAATCTACAGTCCACTGCTACCAAGTCTCTTATTCCAACTGACCAAAGGATGTACCATTTCCGTAACAAAAATAACAATCCTGGAATCCATTAGACCCTGCGAAAAGAAACGCACGGAGTAGGAAGCTGCCGCAGCGCCGCAGCGTGTCTTCTGAGGCATGAAACACACGGCCTCCCACATTCACAGCCAACGGCATGGCATTGGATCATTCCGCTCTCGGTTAATCGGATAATCAGCTTGATCATATCTCAGGAGGCCAACGTCCAAGATATTCTTGCGGCTTCTTTCAGGGATCCATTTTGTGGCCTTCCTTTTGGCTGGTTTGGATTCTCGACAGCACGAGATGATCAAGCAATTTGGGTGCTTGGCACTGAGCCATGAGAGGAATTGGCAGTTCAAAGATTGGAATGACGTACCAAATGGGGTTGGAAAATGTGATTCAATGATTCCCCTTTTCATGAGCAACAAGTTTCTTTCAAGAAAGGTTCTGCCGACTTTGGTAACGATACTGGTATCAGTCATCTGTAGGGCCCAATGGCTGCACACATGCACGGTCAGGCAACTGCCGGTGGATACAAGAATCATCATGAAAGAAACATCATTGACCATCAACTAAGACCACTACATCAGAATGGCTGGATGCACCCGCACTACAATATGATTGTAGCCCCTGATTTGACCTAGGTTTGTGCAGAACTAGTCGAGTGCAAGTTCAGGCAAGGTACCTTCCCATACAAGTGGATCAAAACTGTTGCCGGTTTCAAGGGATGACGCCACACAAAATTGCTGACCACCGTCACTGAGTATTTGTCTTCAACAAGTGCCCTGGCACAAAAACACGAAGCGCGTGCCGGTGGCGATTTTCTTGGTAGCTGTAGATGGGGGCGCGCAGCACTTTGGCAGCCGTGGGCTATCAAAAGTCATATTGCCTAAAGGCTGTCTGAAGGATCCAAAAGCAAAGAAATGACAAACAGATTTGCTTCTTTCGAGGAGCTTACCTTGCGTCTGTCCTGATTCATGATCCTTTCGACATCAGCCCTTTGACATGGTTGCCTGTTCAATGGGGTGAGTCAAGGTCCTTTTCCATCCTGAAAACTGGAGGTCGTTGATAAAGCTTTCAATTCAAAAATCCTTCACCCACAGGTCAATCAACAAGCAATCAAAGGAAATATTCATCGATCTCTCAGGAGGGCGCCCAGCATTCTGCATCCTCAGTCCTTCACGGAATGGGGGGAGGCACCAAGTCACTCGGAACTGACACTCGAACCATGTAAGTCAAATGTCATTGTAAGCTACCCAGGGTGATGTCCCCCAACCATCACGGGAAATATATTTGGAGAACTTTGCACAAAAAAATTGGCGCAGACCTGAGGACATCCTCTCTGGCTGCTATTCCACCCACGGAACTCTCCGGTCCTCAGATGGCTTCGGAACCGCGGCTTCAGCCGTCTTGGTCGTTTCCGCCACCGCCTTGCGGATAACATGGAGACAGACGGACCATGCCTATGCCTAAACCTCCACCGTAAGACGCGTATAAATACATAGACTCTATTCTGCAAAAATCGATATCACGTATGCATCTACTATCATGATATATCCCGTAAGGTGGAGGCAATATTCAGAAACCATATCACAGGGCTGCATCTCCCGCAACACTGACCACCGACACTTCGCCAGAACTTCCAGTGGACAAGCCTGGAGGAGCCAGTCTGGCGAGTCCTCCGCATGGCAGACATCACTGCACGGACTCGTGATGAAGGATCAAACTTCGTGAAGAAATAGGAATGGAAACCTGTTGAAGTTGAAATAGATCATATGTCATATGATCATCACAGGCATAACATCCAATCGAACCACATGATGAGAAGTCAAGTTGGATAACAAAGATTTTTCCAGCCTTCACCAGAGCTGCCAGAACTGCTGCTCCAGCCACCTGTGCAAGACAATGTGGCAAGGTGGGCACGGGTCCATATAGCAGAGAGTGATAATGAGGTTCATTAGGACCATTCCGATGCAAATGAGGATGAAAGTGAGAATGCTGATGATGATGATGATGATGATGATGATGATGATGATGATGATGATGATGATGATGATGATGATGATGATGATGATGAAGACTGATCAAGGATGATGAGGAGGCTCCTCATCCCCAACATAAATATGGGGACTTCCAGTGAAGGCCAGAAAGTTCTATGTCGAGGCACAGAAGCACCCACGCCGAGAGCAACTCCATCGGGTGGTGCCATTGCAGGACCCAACTTTTCGAGCATGCAATCCGCCTGGCGCATGCTGAAGCTTTGGATGACGAATCCAAGGAAAATCCCCCACCCCAGAAGTGGTAAGCACCACTACACGAGCCTGGGCCCGCATGACCTCCGAAATCCAGGCTGCCCTTCGCGTGAAGTGAGGCTCAGTCAAAAGCCTGCACCAAGTCAAATCATGTTGGGATGTGGGGTGATTCGCCGGCATCATCGTCATCGTCATCCTCATCATCATGGTGGATGTTGTCGTCATGGCCATCATCGCAGTCATGCATACTAATTCTTACAACACTGGCCTCAAGGCAGCCCAAACAAACTGCCAAGCGTAGTTTCTGAATTTCTTACATGCCAACGCACTTGCTATGGAACCCCACTAAAAGATTTCCGTGTTGATGAGAAGTCCTATCTGATATCTCCTCTGCTTTTTGATGTTAGCCACGCGCTACTTGAAGTGAGCTTACCTCCTGGACCCCGTGATCTTTGCATATCTTATATCTTTGCGTTGCCATGTCACAGCGTCGCAGCGTCCGCCCTCTTTTTCACTCCCTTCGCCATGAAATTCAGCATCATTCCTCGACCGCAACTTCCTCACCCAGAATCTCACGAAGGAGCTGGAGACGATGACTGCCAGCCTCCTTGGGTCTGTGGGTTTCTGTGATCGAAGCTGTTCAAAGCAACTCTGTGAAACACTTTCGGACGGAGGGAGGGGAGGGAGGGGGAGAGAGAGAGAGAGAGAGAGAGAGATCATATATGATATGAATATCTGACTATCAATTATCAATATGTAAAACCTGAAGAACCCATGTCCTAAAATTTCAGAACTTACCTTTTGCCCAAAACTTCAAACGACTGGTGCCTTGTCCCAGGCTGCCAAGGAAATCTCCTTGACCTGTTTCCACCAGTTTGACCCAGGTCAAGTTGGCCAAAAAGAGAAGCTCCCAAAAGATCTTCTGAAACTATGAAAGTGGCTGGAAAATCTAGGGTCTTGGTACAATGGTACAAGTAATAGTTTGGGTACATTCCCGACTTCAATCTCAGTAAGTTGGTTCTACATCCATAGATTTCCTCAATTTTCAAACGGAACAGGCCCGGTACTCGGGACGGCCCATCAACAGCCTCCACCTCCGGAGCCACTTTGGACCATTGCTGTCGGCGAAGCACTGGGCTCACCACATTGTAATGCGCATCCTGAGGACGATAATGACTTTTGTTGGATGATGCCACCTCAAGTTGGAATGTCTAGGAATGTCACCTATAAAAAAATGATGCCTCTCCATACTTGTACATGTAGCATAACTGAATTCATTATCCAGAGTGGTTGAACCATGGAATCAATACAAGTTGCCCATTGCGCGGTCAGGAATCCCTCCAAAAATAGATGTGCCCTTGGTAAACATCTAGCTACAAAGGCTGAAGGGTTCCACCACCTGCATCAGAAAGGCAACAACTCACAAGGTAGAACCCAGCCAGGCCAATCGAAAATTGTACTCCAATTGTTCCCTCTCTCATAAAGACTACGATCACCCTTGCACAGGTGACAGCATATTTGCATTTAAGGTTCAATGTCAATTGCCAGGTTTCTGCTTTTCCAAAAAGCGGACAAACCTGGAAAGGGCGATGTGCAATGTGAGACCAAAATTGTTTCATGTCAGCCTGCTTCATCCCAGTTGGGCGATAATCCACCGTCAAAATGCCCAATGAAGAGTTCCTCTTTGAGGGATCAAAAACCAACTCGTTTTCTGTATTTTTTTTGGAATTAGCACCCTGAAAGTCAGCCTATAGGTTGCATAGCAATGAAAATATGTCGAATGACTACTTCTTCGAAAATCACAAGAATAACCCGCGTGAGAAGTCAATAGGACACAGGGCAGAATGAGTTGCACTCAAGGAAGGCTTGTATCATGCCGTCTAGCAGTCTAATAACCCTTCTGGTTCAAACAGGAAAGGTCAAGAAAACCAGCGGAAACGACTCTATTCTTGACAGCTCGCTCAACCAGTGCAGATGGTCCGCTTGCTCAACTGCAGACTAGACACAAAGAGGACCTGCTATGAAGCCGAGCCTACAGTGGACTGGATCTCAGAAAAGTTTCCCACAGTTGCAGCCAGGAATGCTAAATATTCTTAGGGATTGATCAGGTGGATGAAACTCAAAGACTCAAAGAGGACCAACTCCTTTAACCAAGATTCTCCGGCTCTTCAATATCTGGTAGCTCCTGCAAACATTACAATCTTCAAAAGTCCACATGCCAAGCATTGAATGTGGCACCCTTGACCCTTCAAAAACATCAGAAACAGACAGACAAACAAGAGCTTCAGAAAATCCTTTACTAATAAAATAAGTGCTCTCTGCAAAACCTCCCCCACGCCTTCAGGGCTAGCAGTAGCTGGTCCTTGCGAGACGATGCTCGAAAGGCCTCCCCTTCCGCCTCACAGAAGTGACGAGAGGGAGCTCTGATCAGCCAGGAGATGAATATCTCCTCCTGAGACTCTAGATCTTGGAATTATGCAGCAATGAAGATCTTTCCTATACAAAATGACTGCGCTAAAATTAAGCTGGATGTTTGTTCCATGGTTCCAACCAAGACATTTATACATTTCATCTTTTCGACGAATCTGCTCACCTGCGCACTGGCGGCCAACTTCTCTTTCCAGCGGGTTGAGAATGGACACTCCTTGCGTCCAATCACAAGAGAAACTCGGATCCAAACAGCGCTGGATGAGACGCGGCTAATTCAGTTCCATCAGTGGTTTTTGGTTGAAGGTGAGCAAACTGGACCGTTTTCTCCTTGGATGTCCATCCTAAAATGAGGCCACTTTGAAAGAATTGTAGCATGTTGTATCATCATCTCATATTCTACTAGCATTTAGGAGAATGTCAATCCCCAGACCCCCCAGACCCTTGGAACTCTCCTCATTCTCCTCCAGCAGTATCGGTTGCAGGTCTCTCAGAAGTTGCAGGCTCTCCCAGTTGAAACCTCGGGGGAGTTTCCCGAAGCCTCCCACCAGTCACCCCAAATACAACCACATGCCACCTTTGCAATACTAAAGAAGTCTAATTCACATGCTTGAATTTCCACACTTTACAAGATCATCTACATCTACAAAATTCCTTGTTCAAAATGATAAACTCCCTTTTTTGCGGAGGTTCACCACCTTCAGAACATCTGAAGGTTCGGCCATCAAATCCTGGAAATTTGCTTTGGCAAATTGGCAAAGCAGCTTTCAGGTTCAACGCTTTGGAGACCTTCAAAGAGCTTCTTGGCGAGCTCCTGTCGCATCACACATCTGCTACAGGGAATCTGAGCAACAAAAAAAAAATGGTGGCGGCGTCCAATTTACACAAGATGACCCTAGGATTCCGACCATCCAGTGGACTTTTGACACAGAAACCCATGAAACAAATCACTTCATTACGTTGTTCAGTTTGCAGCTTCAACCAGGCCAAACCCATGGCATCAGAATAGAGTGCCACTCCACTCAAGTCCTAATCGTATTTCTCTAATTTCATAACGCACGTCATATGGTGCGACAGGCTAAAGGCCACAGAGCCTGATTTAGTTGATTTGCAGATTGCACCATGCCCATCGTTGAAGATTTTTCATAGCAAATGATGCATTCTCTTTTGCAGGAGAAGCGGGAGGAAGTGAGGAAGACCTCTGTTCTGATTGAAAAATGATTGAAAGATAGCAACTCCAAATCCCATCCCAGCAATACATGCATGTCTCATCGCAGCCAACCTCCTTCTCTGCTGCCTTCCCCAGTGCATGCAGCGCCCATAGCGAACGCGCTTGAGCGGCTATTGAAGCAGGACCTCTAAATTCGAAATTCAATGAAATCAACTAGTGCCCCCAATCAAACTCATAGGGCTGGCTGGCAAATCTGACACTTGTGAAAGTTCTGCTCAAAAAAAATGAGTGAATTTTCAAATTTTAGCCAACCATCTCAGTTTTCCATATCGCCGGCACCTTCGCCCTGCGTGTCGGCCAAATCAGTGATAGCTTCCGTCAGTGCATCTGGCGCTCGTTGCGCATAATCCTGGCGTTGAGGCGTGAAACCAAGAATCCACGTGGAAGCTGACATGTTTTGGCGGTTGAATGATTGGTGCAAAACATGACAAAACCCACTCCAGATATTTTTCATGGAAAGTCAAAACATGTAAAACAAGGCAAAAGGCTGCTTGACACTCTGTATCTTTGGCGTTGACCTCTGAAATCGCTGGGAAGCACAGGGTTTTACCTAAACTTTTCCATACCGACTTCATGCTGGTCTATCTTATCACCTTCGACCTGCCTTGGGAGTCCAGTTTGATTGAGTCAAAATATGGAGTGGAACGTACATGCCGCACATGCCCATCATGCCCATATATGACACAGCAAGGGAAAAGAACACCTACAATCTACAAGACGCAAGCTGCGAACCTCAGGTTTGCCAGCAGCAGCTTCGAGCTCAAGACCGCTCATGGCCACAGCAGCAAGCCACCAGGAGCCTGACAAAAGCAAGGTGGCTGGCCTCAAGACCCTGAAGAGTGCATTTTGCTACCGAAACTCTATCCATCAGGAATTTGATAACTGCCTACTCATTTTCTAAGGGGTTGGAAATCTTGAACGCTGGGGACTACTGCTCAAAGTGCAATCGCATTAAAAGATCCTGTGTATACAGTTTACAGTATAGCTTTTGCGCAGCTCATCAGGGGAATGAAGCTCATGAAGTGTGGGACTCCAAACTCTAGAAGTTGACTCAATAAGTTGGGCAGTCTGATTGCAAGATTTTTTCACCCAACGAATCCCAATCCCACCAGCACCCCTTCCACCAGCTCCAGCTATCTTTCTCATCATCAACTGCCTTAATTCTCTTTTGCGTCAAATGCTTGAGGCTGTGGCGGTGGAACTTTCTGTACTTCACCGTTCATGCCACTCACAATTTACGAATGGTTCATGCCACTCAATATCGGTGTGTCATGCGTGTCCAGGACCTTGTACTCCACATGGTACGCTTGGTCACAAAGGTTTTGGAGCCCAAATTCAATCCCATGTGCGACCTTTGTCGTTCGTGAGGATGCTCTTCACATTCTCCAGCAGAAACATACCTAAAATCCACTGCCCAAGCAGAAGATTGGTGGAAACAACAATAATTACCAACCACTTGCCGAAGGCTTTGTTCCACTTTCGCTGTGAAAGACCTCTGGGGCAGACAGTTCACGGCTGTTGCTCTCCTATCGAGCCTGCTCGATTTGCAGGCGCCACTGAGCTGTAGGTCGAAGGAACCCTATGAAGCATAACTTTTTCCAAGAGACTTCACCCCAAAAATCAAGCTTTCTTTTTTGAACTTCCCATGTGAATCTGATGGGTCTTGTGTGCAAACACAGCTCACATGTTGAGCAAGCGGAAGAAGTGGGAGGAGTGTTTCTGCACAGTTGCACCACTGCAAGAATGTGTGGAGTGCCGTTCTCCATCAGGTTCCCACATGACATACACAAACACCACTTGCATGCCCAAATGGATTGTCTATGTGCCGTCACCCTGTTGGGCAGCTCGAGTACCATCCTAAGCCTCCTAGGCCTTGCACTTTTTCGAGCAAGAACTGCAAGTGCACATTCCGCATATGCGCAATTGCCTGCCCGAAACAGTGCGCTTGGAGCGCAAACGACGGAGTGCCGGGAGAAGAATGGCAACGGGACCATGACAGCGGTGTCTGCTTCACCTTCATTTGATTCTGCCTTGTGCAGCATGAGCTGCTCAAAGCTCGGTTGTTTCCGTCAAGACCTCGTAGCACTCCACATCATTGAAAGCCTTTGCTAAGGGTCCTCAACAGCCGCAGCAACTTGGGGATTGGATACCCGTGGCACTCCTGGACTGCACTGATCACAGCCAACGCAGACTCAGCAACTCTGGGCAAAGTGAAGAAGCTGAGCTCCTCTGCAAGGCCCAGCTTGACAAAGTCAATAAGGCTGCAAACGCAGGCCGAAGGACCTGAAGAGCTCCAAACTAGTAAAGCCACCCCTTCTCCAGGATCTGAGTCCACGTCCGTCACTTCAGGATTATCTGTAAAATTGAAAGGAATCGTGCGCTTTTCGGTCCCTCCGCTCTCAGAAACTGCTCAAGCTCTTCGATGTTTGTGCGCAAGGATTGGTTTGTCAAACTCTTGTCAGAGAGTTGGATCTCAAAGGGTCTTCTCATTGACCCTGACAAAGCTCGGAGTCTTCAAAAGTCCAAAACCATGAAATGGGGTTGCACCAAACGATTGACCTTTTGATTGCTTTTGTTGCTTCATGTCTTCTGCAAAGGCGGGCAGCAAAAGAACAACAAACTTGAGCAAAACATAGAGATCAAACAAAAGGATGGTTATTTCATATCCTTGTGTCTTTCATTGAAACAAAAATATCATTCAAATCACTCCACACATATCCTCCAGGCCTGCCACCCCCGAAACGCGTTCCGCATCCGGGATCTGCCGTGGCCGTGGCTCATCCCCTTCCGCCTCTGGTGGCTGAGGTGGAGAAAATCACGAAACAAAAACACCTGATGGAGCCTGGAGCCTTTGCAAAAAGAGTGTATTTCGTTGGTCACTGGTAGATGAATTTCGTCCATAAAACAGCGATCGGATCTCTTTCTCGAAGGGGTTTACTGCCACCAGGCATCCCACAGAACCCTTTTCAGCTGTCAGTTGCTTCATCTCTGAAATGAATTTTCCTGAATATTTGTTTCTGACTTCAATTGTATGACATTCTATCTATCATCAATGGATCCCAACCACTATGACCACCATTGCATCCTGCACAAACCTCAAAATTTTCGAGCCTCAGAAGCTTTCAACAAGGTTTAAATTATATGTATATACAAAAATACATACACTGCATCCTCAACAAGATCCACCATTGCATCGGTCCCCTCCATACAACCCTGTACCTCTACAGCCTCCAGGTCTCTACGAAGCGCCTGGCACAAAAACCATCTTCACCTTTCCACAATCTGATTTGGTAAAAATATAGTATAATCATCAAAAAAAAACCTCAATCTGGTGCACCACTTCCAGCATTTTTGAAAAAAAAAATCGAGGTCAATCAACAAATCAACAATGTTGCAACAGACAGGTTACTCCCATGGGCACCTGCATCAGAAGAAAGTTGCCACTTCCAGAGGTCCATGCGCCACATCGGCTTAAGGTGAAGGCTGCCGCTGCCTAAGTGTGCAGAATCATCCAGAGACTTCAAGGTAACCAGTGTAGAATCTGAATCCGTACACAGCCTTGGTCAGCAACTACAAAAAAAGACTTCCATCATCCCTCATCATCCTTCCGCGCCAAAGAACAGCTGTTTCCTGGTCCACCACAGCATCTCGTCCATAGCGCACTCCACTCAAGCGCGCCAGGCACAGGGCGACACAAGGGCTGCAACTGCCGCTCCGTTCGGAGCCCAAGAGCTCGGGAAAAAACGCCAAAGCTCCCAGCAACCTCCAAGCAGATTGGAGATTTGAAGATTGAAATCATCCGTGGGACAGAAAGAAATAGAAGACAAGAAGATATACTTTTGATCAGCGGAGATGCAGGGAGAGAGATGTAAGATGTGTATACAGTAATGTATATATCCTAATCTCCAGGACATATCATGGCAGGTTCCAACAGTTCCAACATGTACAAGACCAAGAGAATCAATGAACCGTTCCTTTAACCTGGCCCTTCCTCACCTCAGACCTTGCCCTTTTCGCAGATCCGAACGCGACAGCAGCAACTGCACCAAGGTGGGACCCTTCCCCAGCAATGCCAGGACTTCGCGAGCGGCCCTGGAAACGTGAAAGATAGGGCTTTTTGTTGGCAACACGACAACAATATGCAGAAGAAAATATCTGTGATCCCAATTTTCAATCCTTTTGAACTTTGCAAAATTTTCAAGAGAATGCTATGAGTGGAAAGGAAAGACAAGTCGCAGAATGATAAAAGACTCCGTAAACCCTTCAACGACCGGGGGGCTGACCCCAGAGTCTGTCCCAAAATGTCAAAGATTCTGAAAAGTATTGCCTCCTTTTTAGCCTCTTCAGTCTCAAGATGTTCATCTTCTCGAACTAATGGATCTGGCCTGCACGTCTCCTCTGAGCCATGTTGCCGCAAGGTCGCTAAGGCCTCCAGCGCCGGAAGGAGCTCAGCCACATCCAGGAGTTCCACCTCATTCGTTGGAAGTTAGATGACAAAACTTCTTCCAGTCAATGAGTGGATTTGGGCTTATGACTCCTATTTTGTTAGAGTTTGTTCTCGCCGTTGAAGTCAAAACCACCCGAGAAACTGTCAAACACGCACAGAACCAATCAATGCTGAAATATTTTCAAACATACCATTGATGGAAGATCCTGGTCTAGTGAAGGAAACCCTGAGAATTCTGCGATCACGCACCGTGCAGCACCATGCGATAGCAGCTGCACCTCGTCCTCTTGTCTTTGGAGGACATCACTTGTTGCTCTCAGAATCTCTGCAGCACTTTCACCTCAAACTGTAACGTAAAATAGTTCATGAGACATCTGGGCAGAAAAAGACTTCTTCGCTGCCATCTAGCAAAGTCCCACCACCACGTTTGGTATACTTACATCACCGAGTCCCCAAGCAATAATGAGCCAAATATAAAAGCCTCCCACTAAGACAATGTAATACATTTCATATAACTGCTCACACTCCATTTTCCTCCAGTTGAACAATTAAGGTATTTTTCAAAAGGGTAACACATTTTTGGACGTACTCATGTACGTATAACTACGGAACACTCTATTTCTATTCAAACGTGGTAGTCTTCCACCATTTTCACTGAAATCATGGCGGCGATGTCCCATCCAAAATCCGTCGACCCTGAACAGAGAGGCACCTGAGACCACATCTTTGGCAGTCCCCACAGAGGCCAACAAGATTAAGGCATGCCTAGAAATCAAGTCCGACAAGGTGCCAAGTGGGTGAAGCAAATTCGCAAATTCCAAACCTTTGAAAATGGAATCCCTCAAACAGGTATCATACTGTAGATGTAAAGGGTTGCTACAACCGAATCAGTGTGCAAGGAATGGCTTCACCGTCGTGCTTCTCTTCCAGCGGTACCACAGTAGATCCGTTCCATTTCATATCTTTTCATTCAAATTATAAAACACATCAGTTCCCACTCCTTCACCTTATCCCTACTCTGGGATACCTTCTGGAGAGTGGAGGACAATTAGGTACAATCAGTGACCCTCACTATCCACAAGACGAAGCAAGAAGCCCAACTTCCAAAATTGGCAGGCCACCGGCGTCGTGACACATGGCGCAGCAGCTGCTTTTGCAGCGCTCGGTGCCATGCAAAGAGGCCCGCCGACACATCGGACAGGTCGTCATCGCCCTCCGCAGTCCATCTGGCCGTCGTGACGATGGTTCAGCTCGCAACCCATGAAGTCGAACAACATTCTGAGACTAAAAATCACTAAAAAGCAATGCAGTGAATTCCTTGAGAACTGCATTCGCTTTTTCAATTTCTTTGCTTCTTTAGCTGACCCCCTCAAAAACCTTCAGTTTGCTGTAAATGACCCGAAGCTTTGCTGTGTGGCTTTCTGTGCCTGCAAATCAAAAAGACTCTTTCCGGGACTCCCGGGTCCAGCGCCTCTCAATTCTCTTCAGCATGTGTTCCGTACTGCTGAGGATGGACGCCGCACTTTCGCTGCTCAGAACCTGTTTTGGAGGTAACAACCGAAGAACAACTCCATAGAAGTAACAGGAAACTGAGGACAATGCAAGACAAAATGGCCTTGTCTTCAGGTGGCTCCTTACCTTCCATGTGTAGCTTGAAGAGCCACAGCATCGCATCTTTCTCAGCAACGCTGGCCACACGGGCCACGGCGGCCAAATCCAACTGCGTTTTCACTGGTCTTGAGAGAACTTCCTCCTCTGCAGGAGGTGAGACAAGGGTGCGAGAAGTCAAGATAACTTTCCGAAATTTTGGCACCTTGACGATATCAAATTTCAAACGATAATATCTCTGGTCATTCTACGGTAAGTTCCCAAACTCAACCATCATCAACCGTTGTTTTTTGGTGGCAGCTGACATCACATCATTACAACCCTTGCAGACCTGGCTCACAATTCCATCACTCTTGTAAATGGCAAAACATATTCAAAAGTGCAAAAAAATATTAATCATCGGACCATGGTCATGTCCCTTTGAATCATGCGAAATCATGCTACTTCATTGCTGAAGCTATATTCAGGACTAAGACTTCTAAGTATAGCCTTGTAGTGTGGCTCAATGAATACCCGCCAAACCAGAATTCCATGCCCATTGCACGTGATGCATTCACTTTAAGCCAATCAAGGGGCCAGCTGGTCTCCCCTTGGTGTTTGCTCGTCCAGCACTGTAAAGCTCGGCGGACAACGAAACTCGACGTTCTTCTCCTGACATTTCGAGATGATACGATTTAGGACTTACATTCACCAACTCACCAACCTGCTGGCACCCCACCTGAATCCGATATGCCAGATTGGCTTTCCAGGGCCAATGTTCACCCGCCGAGATCATACTCAATTCTTCTTCCGCTGCGGAGAGGTAAGGCCAGGGACTTTGAAAGGCCAGCAAAGGCACATATTCCTCTCAGGTCAGGTTATTGCATTTCGCTATGGGGAGCTTTTTACAGACAGGGTGCCCACACTCGGTTTTTCTGGTTTCTTCGATTGAAATTCCTAAACTCCAGACCGACAAGCTGCTTTTTCGTGGACCGAGCCAAGATCCGGCCTCCACTTCTCTCTGCCCTCCAGCGTCGTCATCTTCTGATGGGTCCTTCAGTCCAATCGCTCCAAGCGACTCGGATGCTATCTCTCCAGAAATCAAAGCATCACTATGACAACAAGTCACCCAGCTTTTATGCGACATGAAGATCAAAGATTTGGTTTCAGTTTAATCCAAAGTAAGCTAAGTCCAAGGTGAGCCAAAGATAGAGCACAAAGTGAGTACAAACGAGTCCTCGTTCTGAGGTGGCCTCATACTCTCTGTGCTGTCGGACCTTGGTCGTGCTCGGATGATTTGGACGGCTCTTGGAGTGATATAGCTATAGGTGATATCACCTCAGTTGAGTTGTAAGCCTCCTGAGGGTTCATTATGACCACAAGAGAAGACATACTATGCATAATATGTATACCCATACATATATTTATATATGCTATATACATATTGTAGTCATACTGTTTCGACTCTCGATGATAGTCGAAATTCAAACCCCAAGTGATTCCCATCCAAGTCTTCAATCCTTTTGTACTCTCAAAGTCCCTCTTCTTGAAGAGAGGGAGATAGTCACGCAAGCCAGATGCTAAAAGGTTTTTCAGTCAGTTTATAAAAGTAGCTCCTTCTCACAATGCTACCATCCCATATAATGTAATGGCTGGTTTCTGCAGACTTAAATTTAGATAAATGACCATTGTACAAATGTAAATAGATGATTGGCTCCTTATGCAGGCATTCAACCAGAGACTCTGGGGGTTTTACACTTCATCCAGAAAACATTTCACATTTGCAACTGAAAAATTTACAGAGGGCAACTGAAGTTGAAACCAAGAGGCTTCCCATTGCTGGAGGCATTGGTTCTTGACCCAGACTCTGCGTTGAGGGTGCTCAAATGCCTTGAGAGTTTCACTGACATCTGTTTGGAGAGATCAATGATGATCAATGAATCAATGGCTTCAAAGATACGTCCTTGTTCAATGAAACCAGATCCAAAGAACATCTCTTGTGCTGAGAAGTACAAGTTTGAATATCACAGCAGAGCCCATTTGGACTCCCTCAGACCCTGACTCGTGTTCCACTAATTTCCACAGTACCATCACCAAATTGCTGCTTGCATTCGGTGCCAAAAAATTCTGCCAAGGAGCCGGGGTTGGAAAGAAACACCTGCAAAACACCTTGCAGCGGCGCTTTGATGGACTCAACCTTTGGAACTGAGGCCATCCAAAACCCAATCACCATTAAACACCACTTCAAGGATCCTTGCAGTGTCTAATCTTTTGGGCGGTTTATAAATCGCATAATCAATTGGCATAGTAGCGACATGATTCAACTCACTCACTAGAGGAAGTGGGAAGATGATAAAGTGTCCGTCAGTTGCAGGGTTGCATAAGTCGGCTAGTCTTCCCTCCACCTTGTCGTGGCAACGGCAAATCTCCGCGAAAACATGGCGGACCATCGGAGACCAGGTGTCCACATGCTGTCTTTTTCGGTGATTTCTGGTTCTGCTTTCTGCTTTCAGATGTGTTAGCTTAGTCTGAACTTTCAATCAAACTCAGCATCGCTTCAGGACAGTCTTTCAAGGCCCAAGTCGTGATTCTGCGAAAGAAAAATCGCTCGAGTCAAGAGCTGCATGTAAAGAGAAAGGTCACTCCTGGCTCAGAAAAAAAGACTCCCTCTCGACTCAACTCCTATCACTTGGAAAGTCAAAGTCCTGTTTTTCCCACATTTTTCCACATTTCAACAACAAGCCGACAAGCCTAGCAACACTGGGGGAGCTGTTCCAATCTCATCCAGGCCAAACTGCCAAGCCTCTGCACCTTGCTGCGAATCTCCTCCTCGCTGGAGGCTTTGCCAATCTGCAAACCGGCACCAATGTGTTCGCAGACCGTCCATGTCCATTCAAACTGGTCCATGTAGAAGGGACCTGGAAAATGGCAGCTCCAAGTGAGGTCACATGAGGCCACCCTTTGTACAAAAAAGATCAACAGAAATCTCTTGAGAGTCAAACAGCATAGCATAGGTATGCTGCAAACCAACGACTCCTGAGCTCTCCAAAGTTCCAGATTTCAGTTGCAGGTCCATTCTCCATACCATCTCTATACAAAGAGGTGCGGTCCCAGCATCCGTGGTACTGTTTGCGCCCATGTGACTGAGGAAGCATCTCACCCTCGCAGGCTAAGAATCGGGGAAAAGAAGGACTCTGGACTCTGGCTCCAGGAAATCATGGTGCAACAAAAGGCGATACCCCCACGATCCCATCTTCTGCCATGGCCTTTCACATTTCAGCACATCCGCCTGCAATCTCTCCAACCACAAAGTCTCTGAATCACCAATTTGGATTGCAGCATCAAACAGCCAAGGTGAAAAATGTGAACTTCAACGCTTCAAAACACCCATCAAAACCCGGACCTGTGGTACGAAACGTTCCACACGCCAACGTGAAGGCTTTGGCCGGTCGCTGGGAAGGAAACTCTGCAGTTCATCAGGCAAGACCTGAGGTGCCCACAACAACACCCTGATGGGTTGAAGACTTGAAGAACTAGGCCCTAGGCTGGTTTTACATTAACATCAATTTTTGTCCACGGCTTCACAATCCTCACAGTTGCACATCCAAGGCACCCAAAGAACGCGCCACTGATCACCTCCATCCAATGCTCTGGCCAGCTTTTCAATCATCTCCTGTGTATATTGCCACAGTCCCACAATGCCCCACAGAATTCATTTGAAGTTTAAAAGCTAACAAGTGCATACAGGACTTCAGTGTCACGGGTGATATCTTCACTATGTTCTTTCATTCATGCCAGCGATAGAAAACACAGTTGCATTTATAGATATATAATATAAGTTGATATTAAGCACTGAAGCTTCGGGCAGGCAAACGTATCATTGCTTCTTATCTTCTGGTGTTTTTTCAGCCTATCAGCGGTTTTTTGTGGCTCCAAGCTGCCCGCAGTTCTTCGTGTTCATGTTGCTGTCATGTTGAACGTGCTTGTGCCTATTCAACAATCACTTGTTGACCTGGTGAACAAAACCTTCGGCAATGTTGGCATGCAGAACGGAGCAGAGTCACCCGTGTAGGGGAACCATGTCATTTCAAGTCAGGAAACTCTGAGAGCAGCTCTTTGGATCGTTTTTAACATCTTTTCTGGAAAGGAGGGTCGCAATGATGTGATCTAAAAGCCTTGGAAAGACATCTAAAGCCGTAAGCCCCTTCGCATTTGTGATGAAACAAAGGCTTCATACGATTTCAGTTTCCTAAAAACTGTGATTGCGCGTACCAGAAGTGTTGCGTGTTCTCTCCGGAACCGTGGTTTTTCCTTGTGCCTTGTGGAATTGTGCAGTTTTCACATGTATTCTCAATCCTCTAGTCTGATCATGTTCCGTTTATTTTTGCTGCTGGGCTGGGAAGTCACCAACCCAGTCCCCACGTCCTTGCTGGGTCTTACAATGCTTCCGAAAGCAACGTAGACAATGGGAGCAGTCTCTTCCTCACCTGGCCAACCCACGGGTGAAAAGGCCACCATCTGCCGTCACCTTTTTCAACAAGGTGCTGAAAAGCCAATCCAAGAGGTCTTTGTCGATGGGTGCCAAAGTGGCCTGGCACAAACATAAAGTCATCCAACTTTTTGCAGCATCAGGTTCCTTGTAAAATGTTGGAAAGTTATGTAGTCAGTAGGCCCATCGCATAGGGACTTGCGAACAACCTACAAGGGTTCCAACCATGGTCGGATAGCGACTTACTAACTGCCCACCTCAAAGTTTTCGCGATTTCGTTGCAAGCGACCATTCTCCTGCCACACGGAATGCTCTAAAAAAAACACCCGGAAGGAGTGCTTTGCAAATTGTCATCGAACACCATTTTCAAGTGACCTTCGGCTTCCCTTTTTGCCTGGTTTCTGTGCTCTGGTAGGAGTTCCAAGGGATCGTTTGAAAACCTCAACTTGCTAACTTGCATCATGGCTATCAAGTTTGAGACTAAAATAGTTCCCAAAATTTGGAATTCATCGTCACCATCTCTCAACTACAAGTCCAATGTCACTTCAAACCGAAGGTGATTCATCACCTTACTCTACTGGACCCACCTTCACCCCCTCCCCTTGCAGCTCCATAGGCTTTGGCAACGGCAGCAAAGGACTGCAGAAAATGATCCGTTCCCTGATTTTGCATGCCAGGCGTGAAAAAGATCATATCTCAAACACAGCTCATATGTCAAATATCTCGCTTTTCCGGTTTGGTAGTCGCAATCGTCTCCCAACTGGTGCAGGATTTCTGAAGCATGAAGTAACTGTAGTATTGCAACATCTTCTACTCCTTAGCCTTAAGCATCACAAAAGTTCCATTTGATCTTGCCAAGTGGACGATCAACAAAGCAAACTGAGCCGGGAACTTCAAGGTCTGCTGGCCCACAACACTCCTGAGCTTTAGACCCCGTCGGGGAGAAAGAGATTGGACAATGCAGTAATACCAAAAAAATTAAAACCTCGAATCATGGAATGTTTTCCGGTGCAGGTTGTAAATACTGGGAAATCCCCGTTTCCTCGCCCTGCACTTCATTTTTCATTTGGCGGATCAGTAACAAGAGATGTCTTGAAAGAAAAAAAACAATGAGACTGGGTGTATGGGAATCCGCCTCTCCCTCAATTCTGGATACCTCAATACCCGCTGCTCCCTTCCAATGCTCCTTGTACTTGCATAGATCTCAGCCATGTAGTCCTCCCGCGCCAAATTCTTCAGGATGCTACTTGCCACCTGCCGCTCAGAATGTCTGCAGAAGGAGTGCGGTGACCAACACTTGAGGTCATGAGAATGAAACTGGGAAGCTGTAAAACGAGTTTTATATATGATATGAATATACATAAGATATCAGCATGTTTATGTAAAAAATAAAACAGAGTAACTAGATTTAATATCTAAGTAGGATAGAAAAAAGAGAAGTTTTGGATGCGCCTGAATGTCCAAATTAATCGCAATGTTTGTGGCGGGAACATCATATCAATTCGCCTCCCATCGCCACTAAGCCATGATAACTAGGAAGTTGAGACTGCAAACACCCTTGACTTCTGTATCTTTTTGCCTAACAGCTACAATGCTGCCTGTACAATGCCACGTCTTTGGCATAAGTCTGACTGATCCAATCGCGATTCTCTTTCGACAACCAAAAGGCCTGACTCTCGGGATTATCACTGTCCCGACCAGAGGGATATTTATCATGAGTCTTCAGGGAGGTGTCCAAGTCCAGATCGAGTTCCTGAGAAATCCTTCCCATGTCCTCCGCCAAGCTGCAGGTACAAATGAATCTCACCAGTTCTAATTGCTTTTTGCTGAGACCCTGCAAGTAAAACTGCATGGGAAGCATGCTGCTTAGGCGATATGGTCGGTACGTTTCACTCATGTGGCGAAAATGGTTCGGATCAGATGCATTCCGAAGCGCAGAAATGTAGCTATTATTTGTGGGATTTCCAGAGACCACCCTAGCAATCGGATGGCGAAGGCCCATGATCACATGCGCAGCACCAGCTTCCAGCAGCAACTTCACATTGCAGTGGTGATTGTGCAAGTATGGCTGCCCTGCTCCCGACAACATCTCAGACACAGTTTTGGTCCCGGTGCGAGCAACTGATACTGACATCACGCTGCCGTTCACACCAACCAATCCCGAGAGGTCATTCCTGCAATGATGTTCCATATCTTTGGAGCCCAGTTGATCTGCAAAGTTGAAGTCTTTCGACAGCAGCCCTTGCTCTACCGCCGTGGCCTTACACCCCCAGCCATTGGGCCCAAAGGAACATTTTGATCCCCAAGCCACTTCCGGTAAAATTTGCCTCACATCAATAAAGTAGCCATGGCGAAGCGCCAACATCTGAGCCATGACGGCATAAGGACGATCAATACCAGTGAGGTCATCCCAGGTCAAAGTGGATGGCCTCCGCAAAACAGCTTTCCGCAGCGCTCCTGCCAGAAAGGTTCAGAAATGATTTTTTTTGCACAATTACCAGGGAGATTTATTCAAAACATCTTGAGAAACTTGTATTGACCTAAGTTTGGGGCTCTTTACCCTGTCCTTGGATCGCAGATGTCAAGACCTCATCATCACAGTGCCTCCCAGCGGAAGCACACAGGTGACGCAAGATCAGGGAGGCATTGGGATTCATACCGTCCACATCCTCCACTCGAAGGCTTCCAACAGCATATTGTTCTACAAAAGTGCTCAAAAGCACATAGTGTTTCAGTGCCAAGCGCTGTTGATCTGTGAGATTCTCGGCGAACCCAGCTTCTCCAAAATCGAAGCCACATCGAGCATAGGTAAACCAATCATCATGCGTGTTGGCACGAGAGGCAATCTCAGCCAGTGGTTCTCGCATCAACAAAAAAGCCTTGGAAAAATATCTGGGAATGTCATAACTTATAGTGCTTGGAGAGCACTCTGGACCACCTTTAAAGCCATGTACCCAACTAACAGTTCCATCTCTACCACGGCTTCGATCCGTGTGATGACTCACGTCCATGCCAAGCTTATAAAAAAGCATCTCAGCCAAGAACAAGGTGCCACTGCGACTGGGGCCTGTGACCAAAAAACCACCTGCTTCATCACTTCCAACATGTTGGCAGAGCGTGCTGTTGACATACGTATGCTGCCATATTTCACAACTGGGACCAGAATGCTGCAAAGCTTTGTACTTGGAATCTCTCTGTAACAAATGGAAATTACCTTCCGACTCCTTCAAGTCAGATGCTACAGCACATCCAGGGTTAGCTGCGTGCGATACATAGATACACAGCAAACAATGGCATATGCGCCACATGAGGTCGCAGGGTTTCGACCTCCAACTTGAGCCACAGGAAGGCTGCACGCGTAGCATTACCCTTAAGACTTGAGTGGCCAGTCCTGTTGGCGAGGTAGCTAAGTAGCCACTGGCTCAAACACCTTGGTTGACAACTATATATATTATATATATATATAGTTCTGGATGGTAATTCTGATAGGTCAAAGAAGATGAAAAACAGGCCCAAGAAGCTTGCCGGTCACCAGGAAAATACCGTCACATCCACCGAGTAAAAGGCCAAATCAGCTTGCAAAGTCATAATCCTTATTACTACGACTTTAGCCTTGACTTTGAAAGGTAGCTTTACATCATGACTTTCATCCTTTACTCTTCCACCCACAACCAACGACCAAAAACCAACAATCAACCCACAACAATGTGTATCCAACCAGCCTTGACTGGAACCTTCAGCTTCTTGGACAAGGGAGTCACCATAAAACCCACCATCTCGGGTGGCATAGTGCCCACCTCAAATTCCGAGAAACTCGACTCAACGATCCCCCTCCTTGAGCTCATTGTTCAAGCCAAGTTGCCGTGTTCATGAGGCCGGTGAGACTCATATCAGTGGGCTTCACCTGGAACGATTGGCACCATTGATTCATGATCTTGGAAAGTAGGTGCCCCAAGTCATATTTGAATTTGTAAGGTTCTTGAACTTGTAGGGTTCTTTTCAGCACCATAGTGGGCAGGCTCCACATTGCCAGCATTCTCACAAGTTCTTCAGTGTTAGTTCCCTACTTGACCGAGAAAAGGTGTCCTTCAAAGCTGTTTCCCTTCACACTGGTGATTCCATTGCCCATTCGAAAAACCCTCACGCCTGCGGCATCTGACTGGGATCCCGTTTCTCTTCCATGGCTTGGATCACCTCCACAGACACTCCCATGACCTGACAGTGAAATCCAAGCAATCATGGAAATATGGGCATGATCAATGAATTTGCTACATCAGTTTATATCCAATATAGTCCATATACAAACAATAAATCTTCCACATGACTGGATTTTCACCAGTACTGCCAGTAAATTTAGATGTTGTGTCAGAACAGCCTGGCATGGTGACATTCCCATCATTTTCAAAAGGAGCTGGTGTCATATGAAATGAAATGGGGAGGATGACCATCCCCCAAGTTGGACCCTGCGCTTTGCACAGCCTTGGCCATGATCTCTGGCTCAATGGAGATCCTGAGCTTGTCAAAAGCGCGAAGACTGTGAGGAGATCCGGCAACCAAAAACCATCTCAAATTTCGTACCATGCCCTTCTGTCAGGATGAGATTATATAGATGATGATTTTTTGGAGAGCTCAAGAAATTGATTGCGATTTCAAGTGGGATTTCTGAAAACAACTCAAGGAACCATTACGATGAATGTGCATGTATGCATCTCTTCTCATCATGCGAAAAGAAGAATATCTCCGATGCTTCAAAGTGAGAGTCTAAGTGCAAGATATCTGCAGAGAGTTCTGGCAAGGCAGCTAGACTAAACCATGGAGAGAGAGACAGAGCGAGAAAGCTGCACTGCAAACGAAGTGCTTCTTCTCACCACTGCTGGTGACTCTTTCTTCAACAGTATTCTTGTCGAAGTCCTGACGAAAGTGCCGTTGCGTTCGATCCAAGCATTCCTAATCATTCCTAGGGTAAGACATACTGGTCGATGGCCATTGTCAATTGTCGAAACACATCTTGAATAAATAACACTTTTACAGGCTCAGCAGCTTGTAGAATCAAAATCATTCTAACGATTTCTTCAAACTAGAAAAACATGCAAAACGACAGAAACGCTGCTTGACTCACCCAGCACAACACTTCCACAGGCCTCAGGAATTCCTGGTGAATGCACTGGCAGCAGCCGGATGTTTTCAGCTGCGCACCAAGCAGGTACCAGGTTCTGAGCGGACTCATAGACTGGACATGAGAACAAAGACTGCAAGAATTCCTACGGTGGTTGAGCCCTTTCATCTTAATCACTTGGCCAGGATTTTCAGGAAAACTCTGCATGGGTGGGATCCAATTTTGGGCCACTTGCTATTGATTAATAGTGTGTGGGATATCAACCCTGACTGAATGTCTCACATGTTTTGAACAGCTGCACGATCCGGAATATCCAGAAATCATCATGATGCTGATCATATTATGAACGTAGTCATCCATTGTGAGGTGTAGGTACTTTAATATTGCAAAACTGACATTTGCAGCCAAATCACACTCATGGTTGCAAAGCCGTCGCATACAACGACCTCAGCTCTTAAACAAACTCCAATCAGAGGCTCAACTGTCGTCTGGGAGGAAGTCTCCTCAAAAAAGGTGCAGCGACATCATAACAGGTGGAAATCACCCACGAGTACACATAGAACTCATAAAACATCTAAAACACAACCAAAAGCTGCTCAGTTCGCTTGGCAGGACCTTGCGTATACTGTCTTGCAGCTGAGATCAGGACATCTGGCTTTACACTACCTGATTTGTGCATCCCAGATGTTGATGATTTTTACTTACATTCTGTATGCAACCTTGAGAGACCAACAACTTTCATAAGGCCACAATGATCGCACCCATCCAACGACGGGAGAGATGTACATCTTTGATATAAACGCTATGAGCCAATTGGTTTCGCAAACTGATGTTGCTTCCACAAGCGACTTAAAAATCACCTTTGGAAAGGACTGGTTGCTTGCTTGGTACAGCCACAAAGCTACATGCATGTTTTTTCATCAGCACGGACCTTGGTGCTAACGTGCTACTCAATATCATAAGAACCGAAACCAACAGCTTATAAACTCAATTCTGTTTGTTTGCCTGAAAACACAACAAAAACATACAAAAACAATATCACTTGAATAGTTTCTTCAAAGACCCAATCATTTTCACCATCAGAGTTTTCTCTTTAAATCAAGATGCAAAGCACACGGAAGCAAAAGGACATGTAGGCTGCCATTGGATCCTGACAGCCCAAGTGAGCTAGGATTTTCCACGAAAGGAATGATTTTGGTGTTCATCCAACTTTGATCGATGACTTTGATTATCAGTGTTCATTCATTTTCCTTTTCCAGGCAAACTTTCAGGTTCAAACGATGACCCGGCGCAATCAATGTTGTCCATGTTACAAAAGATCTTGATTTGAAGACTTTTAAAGATATTGCAGCGAACAGCTTTACGTAGCTTCACCCTGTCCCGATGTCCTGCTTCTTCTCTGCATAGTCAGCCATACACCTGTGCCACTGGTGCATCCAAGGCAATCTATCATACAAGAAAAAATCAGGAAGGCTTTGATGTGTAAACTGAGCACATCATGTCATCATGTTCTCACTTCGTTCCATAGCTACAGCTCTACCCCTCAAAGAGCTCCTGTACATGTGGACATGTGCAGCGCCTGAAAACGTAGGGGATGAGGGTGGAACCCCCTTCTGATTGCTGGGTCACAGCACTTCGCACAATGGCCCGGAAACCATCCTCAAAGCGGTTTCACCGTGACATCGTCTCACTGGGCTCTCTCACCTGTCTCACCCTGAGTCCATCCGAGTTGTCGGCCTCGATGGCAGCGAAAAACGGAGAGCACATGGTCTCCTCACCTTCGGTGGCCTTGGCGCGTTGAATTGGAAGTAGATTGAGAAGCAACGTTTCGTGAGTTTTTGTCTTTGTGAGATTGTTTATTGACTTGAGAATGCTGCGTGCACCT
This sequence comes from Breviolum minutum Mf 1.05b.01, assembly GCA_000507305.1. NCBI lineage: Eukaryota > Dinophyceae > Suessiales > Symbiodiniaceae > Breviolum > Breviolum minutum. The sequence continues at coordinate 62,279 of DF241704.1, forward strand.
CGAAGCCCAATTTTCTGAGTTCTTCCTCATGCAAAACCACGGCAAAGACTACCTTGTTCAAAATGCCACAATCCAAGAAATACAAATTCACAATAATGTCAAACTCTCCTCATCCTCCTTCATACAAGCAATGTGCATCTTGTAGTTGGGGCGCCCCAGAAACCATTGGCCTTTCCACGGATTCCATGGAAATCACAATTTGGGACCTTTTTGCATCAAACAGTACTTGCAATGAAGCGGTACCAAACAGTTGAAGTAGGACATCAAGAGTTGTTTCTACAGGAACATGGATTCTTCAAGGGAAGCTACTTTACTGCAGATATCGGACTTTCGACCGAAACAAAATTTGAGAATGTTTTCTACAAAATAAGCGTACTCAAACCCAGGATTGCATCCAGTGCCACTCTCCAAACAAGAATCCATCCCCATTTCTAGCCGCCTATTCTCCGCAAATGCACGATGTGGCCCTGACATCTCCATGTGAACAGAAACATGGCTGTGCATTCTGAACCACTTCTCCGCCTTCCATGGAATGGACAGGAAAAGCACGGTGCCTTTCACCCTGCTAGGTGTCAACCAAAAGGGCTCGCCTGGCTGGAAAACTTGGCTCAAAATATATGAAGTCACACGACAAGATCTTCCTCTTCCTACCATTGAGGGGTGTGTACGTGAATTTCTACTTTAGGAATCAGAAGCGTGCATGCGTGCTTTTCGCGGGGACAAAAGCCAAGGTCATATCTGAATCTCCAGCCAAATGTCATCACTGGCTTCAAGTCCTTTGAACTTTATCATATCAGTCAAAGTCAATCCAGTTGGTATCACTTTTCCAAGCAAGTGAAAATGACAAATCCTTCTACGCTACCAACTAGTCCAGCGTTTTGAAAGCCCGATGTCTGCCCACGGATTTCGCATCGAATCTTTCCCCACCTTCTTTGCATCGCACCACTAAGTCTCGTCCCTGCAACACTGAAGCATTTCTGTTTCGAATCGCTATTGCCAGCAACAATTGGCCCAAAAAGATTCTATACTATAGACTATCCTTAACCAACCACTACTGTTGTTACAGAACTAAACTTCCAAAAAAGAATACCTCAGAATTTCTCAATAATCCAAGCCATATCGTAGATTGCACCTTGAGCTTCAGGCTCACCCAGCCACTGCTGGGCCCATCACCACAAACAATGTCAAAACACAGGCGTTCCCCCCGAAGCTCCTGATGAGCGAAGGATTTGGATATGAAAGTGTAGATGGTGTATACCCACAACTGCATACCGCATCTGTCTACATCTAGCTTACTAGCTTAGAAACCCTCACGCATCATGTTTCATCATTCCATAAGCTACATCATTTTCACATTGATCACACAACTACCATACGCCTTTCAACCATGGCTACATGGCTACAAAAGCCACCCATTTCACCAACTCTGCGACCCAAAAAACAGGTCCTTTTGCCGAATGATGGCGCCGGTCGCAAGGCGCTGGGGCAACTCGGCAGATGCCAGCTTCTCACCTTCGCGCACGAGGATGCCTCCACCAGTGGCACCGCCAACAACCTGCAGGTGGTCCAAACGCTTTCAATCAAAAAATGGTTGACCCTCCAACATCGGACCTAGGCATTTAGACCAGTCAAAGCGGAAAAGTTCATATTTCTTCCTCCATGTCATTCAGTTGTTGATGGATTGCGTCTGACACTCATGGCAAGACTCAGCTGTGGAGCCTCCCAAAGCGCCATGAAAACAAGGAGGCTTGGTCGGGGAAAGGCCAACGATGCCACGTTACCAAGACTGGACAAAATCTGCTTCCAGGTTGCAGGTTGGTTCTGTCAAAAGTCAAGAAAGAGACCCTTGAAACAGAATCCATTGCAATGATAGCAAATCCATTCTTGGGACCATTCTGATGTGATGAGCAAATGATATGATGCTCAAGTGAATGGGTGCTTCATGCAAAAATCTCTTTGGAGTGTGCAAAGCTCTGAGCCAAGCCAATCATCAAAGGATGCCTGCAAAAAAGTCTGCATGCGATTGGGTTCTTCAGTGCCATGGTCATGTACCATAAAAGTATGGAATTTTTGATGACTAATGAAACTTCTAGGCTTCGTGGTGGCCTGAATGAGTCGCAGATAATTGCGCCAATGGCGACCATTCATGTCATTGCAAATGGATGTTCAATCCCAAGCAAACCTTTCCCACCAACTATTCAAATCCCAGATGAAAGTTTGATGAAAGTATAATCGAATCACACTGCCATGAAGATGAACGATGGTACACACACACACATATCCGATGACAGGCTTGACAATGAGGCGTGTGGCGCGGTGCACCCGGACACCCGTGCGGATCCATTCCATGAACGTATCGAACTGCTCCTGGCAAGCTCTGTTCATGCAGCCCAGGTTGAAGAAGTGGTTGATAAGTTGACCGCAAATCTCCCTACCTCATGCTGAGGAGCATCTTGCACAGGCTCTCGCTTGGCTCCAGCATAGACCTGGACCTGGCCCAAAACAAAGTAAAAGGCACAGGTTTGGGATAGGTCACTACGACACCTCACAGGAAACTCCAACAAAAAAACAAACATCTTCTGGGTAAAGTAGTAAAGTAACAGTAAATGGAACATCTAACCCAAAAATCCATCCCCAGATTCTTCTTTGTTCCTTTCAGGGCCTGAGGAGCACGGCTGGCTGGTGCTAGGCGACCGGTCAAGCCAAAATTCAGCACCGACCTGTTGACAACCGACGCCACAGCCTTGGACAGCGTACGAAAGGGGGGTTTTTGTTTGAGAACTGAGAACTGAGAGCCCAACAACCACTGCCAAGGCCAAAAAAAAGCCTCGGAAAAGCCTCCGGGACCAAGCCCTGCACAGAGGGAGTACGTGACGATATTTCAAAAAGCAGAAATGATTTGCAGAAAAAGAAAGAGAAACAGCCTTAATACATGTCGTTACATTGAAATCGAAGTGTATACTGCCACACTATCAAATACTCACACTGAGGTTATTGAGGAGGATTGCACGCAAAGTGGCGAACCTGGAGGCATGCGAGCCGAATGATGACAGCGTCATGATTTTTGTTTGAGCCACGCAAAACTGCAACCACAAAACTTGTTGTAGTGTGGCTTGTCGTCGCTTGAATACCACGAGATTCCTTCAGAAAATGACCGCCTTCAATCTTCAAACATACACAAGGTTTGCAGTCAAATCATACTATGCAAAAGTTGTCCAACAGACACAGATCTGCAATTTTCTCACACATTCTTTTCACATCTTTGCATATGCATACTCAAGGCAGTATGCTAGCAATCATTTTTACCGCGAGGATTCATATAAAATTTCCGTCATTTTCTCACACATATCATACCATCACTCAATAAGATAGCAACAAAGGTATCCTCGCAATTTTCAAACGTCGGAAAAGCAACACAAAAAGGCTAGATAACAATATAAGCAGGAAGGCAGGAACTGCTCAATCCATTTGCATCGTAACATCGTACAATTGTCTTTGGGTTGTTTTGTTGTTTGTTTATTTTTGGTCGCACCGCCAGACTTGTTGCCGAGAAATGCTGCTCTGCTGATGCTGGCGAACGGTTTCTGTTTTGGCTTCTTTGTGGTGCCGGCCAATATGTGTGTCGATAGCATGTGGCAAGCAGGTAACGGGTCCGGCCCGAGCCTCGTTGGGCATACACTGAAGTATTAGGAACAAACAGGGTGAAATTTTGAAGCTTCAAGACAACCCTATTGAAAAAACTGTAGGCGCATCAAATCCTGCCACTGAGGTGGAACAAACAAGAACTTAAGTTATCTCTGTGAAGGATGTAGGTTTGCTTCTTCACGCTGGTGGGAACGCAGTCTCAATATCTTTGAACGCAATCAACATATGTTTGAGTTTGCTCGAACACAGCGGAACAGAAGTTATTCAATGAGTTTTGAATGATGATTGGCAAATTTGTTAAGATGGCAAGAGAATGTGTGTAGGAATATGTTTCAGGCCAATCTGGAATAAACATAAAAACGTTCGGCTTGATTGTCGACATACTGAAATACTATCTGAGATGCCTATATAATATGTTCAAAATCGCGTTTGTGCAAATTAACACGGGCACCGCACATTGAATTACATCCTGCAAGAATGACCACCAGGAAAACCGTGCCACATGCTCGAATATGTGTCGAGTATTCGTCATTCGCGGTTTCAAACTGACCATTTCCAAACAGGAAGTCTTCTGTAGAATCTGTAGGGCAAAATCTCTGTCTGACACACCAGTCGCCGTTTCTCCAATCTGTAATTTTTTTATTTTCAAAACTCACACGTTTTGTGCACATTCACATTCTCTTTCACTTCGGGGATTTTGCCAGAAAGAGTAGATGTACTGAAAAATCGAAGAAGGTTTGCGAGAACATGAAGGTTTACCCCCAGCCCCCATGCTCCAATCAAACCAAATGCATTGAACATAGAAAGCGTTTCACATTGGTTTTTTGTGTAATGAAAAAGTCACCAGGATCTACCTCACCCAAGCGCCATGCCAAATTCTTTTTGTATCCAATGCTGAATCAATTAGTTGACTCGATAGTGACCAAAAAAAGTTGATTGAACGAACTCGACGAGCAGGGTGGTAAGATTATTGTATTGCGGGAAACAATTTTAAAGGGATGTTACCACAGCCTCCTTTAAAGGAAAAAACAACTTCTGGGAAGACACTCGGAAAATGCACTTGTCTGTCCCCAAAAACCCCAATCATGGAAAACGAATGCAAATGAGAAACGCCCTCGGTCACAAACCGAGAACCCGGCGGACAGAGTCGATTTATGGCGTCCTACCCGTCTGTTGCACGATTGTCATGGAGGTTTCGAGACACCACAGACGGAGAGTACATTGGTGTAGGTACTCAACGCAATCGTAGTAAGCATGAACTGTGCGCCTTCCTCCAGGGAAGAAGGTACGATGCACCAACAGTTCCACTCCACCTCCATGGTCTTCGCTCGAAGTCGTCACCACCTGTTAGGGTGGGCATGGAAAGCCATCAATCGTTTTTTATGCGGTCAGTTGATGTAGTTTGTGGCGGGCATGTTTTAAATTTACAAAGGATACACTTGTTTTTTGTTTGCAAGCTGTTTTTTTTGCTCCAGTGCTGCGCTCATCATGACGATGGTGACAGTCTTGGAATTAATGACGACCTTGTGCATCCTAAATGCAAAAAAGAGGAGTACCAGTCAACCAACAAAACAACACCAACAACAGAACCGCCCCACCAAAAAAACAAACAGAAACCCAACACACCAACCAAAACACTGGTAGTCCCACTATAGGTGAAACAGTGAAACGAAATAGCTCTCAGTGAGTGAAGACCCCGGCTCTCAGTACATCTCCTCCGGCATGTAGTTCCGCTGTACTCTCGGATGCATTGCTCTCATCACAGCGATGTGTTTCAAGCTTGTGCCTTGGTCTTGTCATTTAGGACATCTTTTCGTCTTCTTTTGGTAGCTCTTCCTTCCTTGTGTGTGTGTCAGGTTCTTTAGCTACTTTGTACGTGATGGCCATAGCAATCTCATCTCTGCAGACGATCTCGAGTAACCGCTTCGTTCTCATCCACGAAACTCTTCACACCTGCCATAGTGGCCATATTTTGGAACTCCTTTTTGGTACTTCCCCGGTTCCACCATCCGGCCAATAGGAACGGCGCAAGACTGAGTCCTTGACATCTTCCGGAGCAGGTGCCATTGGGGTGAAATCTCTCCCCACATGTGAAACACCCCCATCTGGGTGCGAATGGCAAGAAGTTGATTGGCAGAAGCCTTCTTGAAGTAGTGGGTATCGATGTCGGTAATATCTGGCCATGCTATCGGCAATGTAAACACAGCCTCGTACCATGTATCCAGATCTCTTTTGTTGGGCAAGCACATGGAGACTTGGATACGCTCTGACTTGTTACCAGCCCACGGCGAGGATGCTTTCGTCTGAAAGACCCCCCTGACAGGCCTTGTCGTAGGTTCGGCATTCGATCCACAAAGCAGCAAGGAGCTGAATAGGGCTCTTGAGATATGGGTGTTTTTGGAAGCGGAGAGCGCGACTGTCACGCGCATCTTGGTATTGTTTCCGGTACTGTGGGGATCTCTGACAATGGTCTCTCTAATTCCTGAATCGGAGCCCAGGGAACCAAATCATCAGAGAGTCGGCTGGACAAAACCCTCCAATCCAATCAGGGACACACGCTGTGTCCACAACAGGAGCTCGGGTCTTGGCTCGCCTCTGCTTAACTTTGACCAGCCACTGCAAGGTCGCTTCCTTTCTCCTTCTACACTTGTTTTGTGCTTGGGTGCGATCGTTCTTGCCCTTACAGTTGATGCACGAAACCATTTCATCTCGAGGAAGACAAAAATTCACCATCAATGGCCAGACTAATGGACGAATTGGTCCTCGGGGGGGAAACAAGAGCGCACATTCGATCGTAGGGAGGCACCGATGGCGCAAGTATCAAGACTTTCAGGCCGAAATCTCCGGTGAAACACAAATTACGAGGTGAAAGTTGGAGAGCGCTGGCAGCTTAACCACTCCAGGTCTTGGTGAAACCGCGTGAAACGAAAATGCAGAAAAAACAAATTACGGCAACCGATTTTTTTTTTGGCTGCCAGCTGCTAGGGTACGTGTCCCGGGCGGTTCGCCCTTCAGTCAGCTACAACAACGCGAAAAGGACAATTCCCGCTCGTGAAAAGCAACAAAAACATTCACGATCATTGGCCAAAACACTGAAACGAATTAATCAAACAAATTCGAAAACAAATTAATCCTCCAAGGAAGAGTGCGTCAGAGACGAGAGAGCCGTTCCGGAATCAAGTCATCAATGGTGCACAAAAAGAAAGGAGGATCGGCGCAGAGAAGCCATTGGGTTCGAGATACCGGAGACAAGAGGCGCATTCGATCAAGGAAAAGGAAGCACCGATGACATAGAATATCACATAACGATAAACAACACTGGCCGTAAAGTCCTGTGAAACACGGGTCATAATGTACAAATGCCGGAAAGTTGGAGAGCGCATGCAACTTAACCAACCCAGGTCTTGGTGAAACCGCGTGAGACGTACAGGCAACAACGAAAAAAAACACGCAAGAAACCGACCTCAGAGTCCACTCAAACGTTCTTCATCACGAATTACGGCAACCGAAGATCCAACTTCTCTTCAGTCTGTCCTATGTGCTGTTGCACATCTCTAACTCCTGCTAGGGAAGGTTCGAGCAGAGTGCCCTTCAAAGTGAAACGAAAACCGACATGCAAATGCACAAGTGAGCTACGTTTTTTTTTGAAATGATGAAATTTATACAAAAGGAAACTTTTTAAGAGTTGCGTAGGCCATTTAGCTTGAGCGGAGGCATGGCGTAGGCATTTGACGTAGGTAAAGTTGCGTAGGCATTTCGCGTAGGGGGATGGAGCAACATGTTTAATTGCTCTTGGCTTGTATTTTTTCATCTAAAAAAGGCACATGGATCATTTGCAGTTACAAGACCCAAAAGCAATAAGTAAAACCACCAGAAATTGAATGTAGTAAGTTTGTTTCAAGGAAAGTCACATTTTTACTCCCAAACAGGGTTCCGCCCGCGACCTTCGAAAAAAACACAAAGCCTACAAACCGCGATGCCAAAACCTTGGTAAAAACCAACCGCGTAGGCATGGCGTAGGCATGTTCTGCGAGTGTATACCGTGGAGGCCCAATCGTGCGACCCTGAAACCAAAGACTTTTTGACTACCTAAACAAGAGTTGCAAATCATCATACGTTTTTTTCTTCAATTGCTTGAAAGGCAAATGTGTCAACATCAACAATTCCAACATTGACATTGGTGGTCATGGGGCCAAGACGTTTTAGGCGGAGACATAAATCCACCCAAAGCCAAGAAGCACATGGCTAAAATGGCTTGGTCCAAAACTGCGCTTGATCAAGCTCCAGTCTAGCTCAAACATTGGAAAAAATAGCTAAACCCAAACCTAGCCCAAGTCCAGTCCAAACCTGGCCAAGAAAATTCTGGGCGACTCAATTTTGGGTAGCCGTTTCTTGCTTTCCGATTAGTTAGAAGTTCTTGATTCTTTCTTTCGTTTTTGGCGGCTGGGCGGACTGTTGATTTTGGAGCCGTCAGTTCTATTTTCATGCGCGCGGAAGTAAATTTACACGGCTTCATGTATGGAATTTCAAAGTCACTGTAAATAGCAACTGGGTAGACTCCATGTAGAGGACTCAGTTTGGAAATTTTTTTGGTGGGCTTTGAATCGCTTCGTAGTTGTAACCTGCGCAGGCGCTGTGTTTTATGAGAATCTTCTTCTTCATTATTGTGTCTTGCTTCAGATTCTGCAAAGACTTGGAGAGACGCAATCTTACGAAGCCGCAAACACTTTTTTTGGGTGATCTGAGTGAGGCTGGAAACTGTACAGGGCTGGAAAAAGTTCTGGCCTGGAATAAGCTCGTGGCTGGAAACAGCCCTTGCCTGGAGCTCGCCCGTTCCAAAATGGTTTCCCCTCGCGCATGGAAAATGTTATCGCCTGGATTACACTCCAGGCTGGAAAAGCAGGCTGGCTGGAAAAAAGCCTTGGCTGGAAATGATTATTGGCTGGAACAAGGCCTGTGTGAATGCAAAAAAGAGCTTGGTCATAACACATAAACATTTCAGAAATAAACTCTCGTTTAAATCTGCGCCCAAGAGACAGAAAACCCCGAAGACAGACAAAGACCAATTCCTGGAGTGACTGTCCCTAGACGCAAAATGCAGGCCAGACACGTCTGTTGAGCCGAAGTGGTCCAATAACTGAGCACCATCTATGTTTCAATAACTGCCTTTCTCTCCGTACCATCTCGTCACCATTTCTCCGTGGTACCGCAAGAGCACACTGGCCAGAAATTGCTTTAGCAGAATCTCAGTATCGTCTAAGTTGTCATTCCAGTAACAACGTCCCTTCGCCTTTTTTCCAACATTTCACATTCCCTGACCTCAAAAACTGGACAACCCTCCATGCCGTACTGGTATAACACCACAAGACAAATGCATCAACTCTTTGTGTTAGCTGAGGAAAGAGAATACTGGAAACAAATTGCTGCGCCATAAGCTGAAAGAACCGAGAGTGTTTGCTGCTGATATGTAGTCCGGCACCTTGGTGTAAATATGTACAGGTACTGTGTGGCCCAAACACTCAAAAACGGAATTTTTTTTCAGGCAACATCTGCAACAACCAAAAAACAATGAGAGAAGTCGACACATGCTATTGATCTCCTGAACAGCTACAACTGTCTCCTAAGTATCAGCAATGAAAACGCCCAAAAAAAACGGCAAATTAGACTCTTGCGACAAATTGACGACCTGTTCAATGAACAAGCAACAGCACAGCAGCTTTTTCCGTGCAAAAACTCACCATCGGGCTCACAGAACTACTTGGCACACGTCTCACACAGGTCGTAATCACACAGATCACAACGAAAAGAGACATCTGCCACCTCACTGCCACACTTGTCACAGCGAACTTGTTGCCAATGGACAAACGTTTTGGATCTCCTGCTTTCCACCTGCTTTGGCGGCACCGGGATCCTCACAAGATCATGCCCCTGACTACAAAAAACAGTCGCAGGTCTTTCCTTTTTCACATTCACAGGTACTTCTTGCTTGACATGCCTCAAACCCCGCAGCAAGGGCTTCATTTTGCACTTCTTCTTGGGTGGAAATTTGCAGCCAATAATTTCTACCTCGCTGCTGCTATCTTCACTGTTTTTCCAACTGAGCGAAACGCCTGAACGTATAAGGAATCCATATGTGATGTATTCATCAATTTTTGCTGTCGACTGCTTGGATTGATTCCGGACCGAGCGTCCTTCAGTCAGCTGAGCAGTGGTGGTAAGGGCGCCATGGCGGTGTGTACCAATGTTCACGAAGCTGCAAACACGTAGTGACAATATTTTTTCAGTTGTCCAAACAAAATTGATTTTCAGAAAATTGTACCTAATTGCTCATTTGCAAACCACTATGATGCGTTACTCGCCAAAGTGGCGTCCCAATTGTCCAGATAGGCAACCAAGCTTGTCGGTAAAGCTAGCTTCGCTAGGTCTCTTTCCTTTTTGCCCTGCTCCAGCTTGTCTCCATCATTAAATCTTCTGTGACAGGTCATAGAACCTGAGAAACTTTTGCGACTCTCATTTCAAAGTCCGAAATGCTTTCAACAAAACCATGTAAGATTTTGAATTCGCTGAGAACAGTGCATCTCCACACATAACACTTTGACACAATTCCAAACCTAACAAAAGTTCTGCAAACGCGCGCGATTCTGTCATCACAGAACCCGAGAAATTTTTGCCACTCTCATTTTCTCAAAGAAGTGAGAACGGCTTTTTTTTTCCTGCAATGCCGGACAAGTACCAGACATGGTCGGTCAACGACTGGAAATTGAAAAGATTGCTAGGAAATCTCCCTAGTATCGAAACACAAACAAAAAACAACACCCACACAACCAAACAAACATAAAAACACCCCAAACAAACAACATCCACACAGAAGCCACGCGACAGCCAGACAAAACAACCAGGGAGATTTATAAAATCGGTGAAACCAGGTGAAACAAAAGCGCCCCTCTCAGCTCCTCAAATGTTCTCTTCCGCCATGTAATAATTCGCCATGTTGTCCATGTTTAAATGTCCTCCATGTCAATATCTGCTTCTGGGTACTCAGATAGGTCGTGAACGTCTGACAGCCGTCGACGCTTGAGTTGGCACGTACCCTCTCTGGTCTGCCACCTCTTTGCGCAATTCTCCATGAATGCATCTACTTCCGACTGTGCAGCCGCTTTCTTGTCAGAAAGTGCCTTCAACAACTTCTTGATGTCGTAGATGAACGGTTCACTGTGCGTTTTGAAGCGTGCCATTCAGAAGTTTCTGATACAGCGGCAAAATCCAGAACTTCGGTGTCAGAAGTTAAGTGTCTTTGTCAAAGAGAATCTTGGCCCAGAATACTTCCTATGAGCCAGGCAATAGTGTTAGAAGGTACTCAGCCAAGATCCAAGTGACATGCATAACCGTCTGTAGGACCCTTCCATTGTGTGCCTCTGGATACCGACGGCCAGATTCTGGGCAAATACACTATCTCTTGTAGCTTCTCATATCCATCCAATAAGAAAACTCCAGCTGCATCCTTACTGGCTACCTCTAGAGTATCGTCTTTGGTCAATAATGCAGTAGAGGTCATTTACTAGGTCCTGAAACGCCTCGTAGACAGCCGAGGCGTAAGCAAGAAAGCCATGATATTCTCCAAATAGGCATCCTTTAACATACGGCAGGAGGAGATGCCCAGAGCTTGGATTGCAGCTGCCCTCTAGAACCTTTGCAGCAAAAAGCATCAAAGAAGTGTTCAATCTCCAGCGGAGTCATGTAAGCACATGTGTCCAACCGCATCCAATCACCTTTCCAGGCATCAATGCTTCTACATCCTTCCAGAAGAGAGTTTGCTGAAGTTTAGCAAAACTTAGACTTGAGGAAGTCTTGAAGAGTTTCACTGAGCATACTAAACGTGTAGATGTTTGGCTCAAGAACGACAGTAAAAAAGGTCTGTAATTCTCTTACGTGGTTTTTACATGGTAGCGGAGGCTATCTTAGCTCCAGAGCCTTTGGAGAGAGTTCCTTTTTCTACTGCAAGAGTGTTTGAGACTTGGTTTTCTTTGGACTGAGACGTGGTAGAGATCCTAGCAGGACACCGAGCAGGCCGAGAAGGCCAGTGTTTGACAATCCAAGAGGACAGCTGCCAGGAACTGGCATCAGGAGTGATGCAGAAAATCTATATAGTGGAAATCTCTATGGAGGTTCAGCTCAAGGAGTGAGTTGGAACAGTT
>DF241705.1:0-57454 GCA_000507305.1 Breviolum minutum Mf 1.05b.01
AGTCTGCTGAACGGCTTCAATCCAGGGCGATGACGATGAGAAGTCAGAACCTGCATGTTCGGCTCCGAATAGCCTGTCAGCAACCAAGCTAGAGGAAGCTTGCCTGAATCCAGAGCACATTGTTCCGTGAAGATCAGGGCCTTTGAAATGAAACCCATCATTTCCAGATTTCGACTGGTATATGCTTCTGCCCAACCTTCTGCCAGTAAAGTCGCAAAGTGAGCTAGCAATTTGTGTTCTGCTAGCGGGATTCTGCGCTCCACGTAGCGGCGCATCACTGAAGCATCCTGACGATCTGGGGTCATCCCAAGTTCCACCATAGCATTGGTCATTGAAACTTCGCCCACCTTCACCGTGTTCTGAATCGACTTTTGGAAAACTTCGCGAGCCAGACAACCTTTGACTCCGGATCCCCCTCCCCACTGCTGCTGCTGCTGCCAGCTAACACTCCCAGAATTGGATCGCTTTGTCGGTTTCCAAGTACTTTTTGAAGAAGCAATGCATTCTGTTGCATCTGCACTGCTAGCATCTTCTGCAATGGATCTCCCGATCCTGCAATCAACTCTGGCAGCAAGGCTAGGCTGCCATCTTGGGGATCCTCCACTTCCTTTTCGATCTCGGCATAGACGGACTCTTGATGATTGTGAGCAGGATGAACTGGAGGAGCTTTGCTGGTTGCTCCACGTCCGGGAGGAGGTCCTGCTAAGTCCTGCAGCCTCTTCCATGTCGCACCATCCAATCCGCCTTGTCGATCTGTAGGAGCAAACAAACTTTGTTGTCGAGCAGGTGGAGGAGCCTTGCTTCCCCCAAGGATTGGAACACGAGGGCCAGCCGACTCTGGCTGCTCTTGAGCTCCAGACTGAACTTGAGCTTCCAGCTCTGCAACACGTCGACGAAGCTCTGCATAAGGGATGTCCCCTTCGCCAGGACCTCCGGTTTGCAAATGCTCTGCCTCGGCATCGTCTGAAAACTCCTCGCCAGTCACATAGTCCTGAGCCGCTGTGGCATCCATGTCGTTGCCAGCAATCCAGCCATCTGCTGTCAACATCACTGACTGAGACATGGGCCGCCCCGACTGGCCCCCCACTGAAAACTGCACCACTGCCCCTGATCCTCGACTGCCAGATCCTCGACTGAAAACATCGGTCATATGTCGGTAAGCATAGCCCTTGCTCTGCCCAGCACTCGTCCACGGGAAGTAGCCACCTCGACTTCGCAAGGATGAAGCGCCACCAGTAGCTCTCGTGCCGTAGCGTGTTCTCCCAAAACTGCTCCTGCTGCTGATTCTGCACTGAAGCATAGCATGAAGCCACCGCTTCTCACGTAAACCACATAGCAAGCCACCACCGAACTGTCTGGAGAATCCACTGCCCCACATTGCAGTCGCAACCACGGCAAAGGCCGATCTGCAGCCACCTGACGAGCAAGATTCTCCACGAACTCGCGATCCACGCGAGTCCCTAACGGTAAGGAGGAGGCCATGGGCACCGAGCACCTTCGAGAAAGGCGTCGGCTTCTGCACGCGATGGGAATGCGTGACTCACACTCGTTGGCTGAAAGCCGTTCTTGGTCTGAGGGCAATTGATCACCAACCTCTGATAAACACTAAAATCAGCCGTCCAAAAACCAGTCAAAAAGCCAGGAGTTCGAAGGACCACGTAGATAGTATTCTTAAGGGGCAATGAAGGAGAGCACAAATCCAGTATTCTCCGTCCAGATGTTTGCGTGCCACCAGGCCGGCGCGATAGGCCCGACCAATTCGAGCAGCAGGCACCCAAGACCGATCAGCGGCACTCAATCGCCGTTTCAAATGATCAAGAAAATCCAAAGGCAATGCAGCAAAGGATGCAGGTCCAGTCGCAAGAAAGGCCCTCTCTTCCAAGGAGGGGGATGTAGTTGCAACCGCAGCCTCTGAAGTTGGAGAAGCTGAAATAGGAAGACCGGCCGCTGCCGAGTCGCCACCCGCACTCACAAGCTCGAAGCCAGCAGATGATGAGGCAGAAGACCTGCCACCAATTTGCTTGACCTTGAGGGTGATTTCCAAATTGCCCAGTTGAACAGTGACCTCTTCAACTGGATCGGATTCCTGCCCACCTTGCATCCACTACTGAGTCCGCCTCACACGGTACTCGGCCAGCCGTTGAGAGACTGGATCCACCACAGCAGGGGAAGAAGCACTCTGGGCAAAGAATCTCAAACCAAAAATCACCAACCTGCGACAGTTGTCAGACACAGCACTGATTGCAATGCAAGCCCCAATGCAGCAACCACAAAGGCAGCTAAGAACCAGCAGCAATCCAATGGCGCCCCAGGGACAACTCGAGCAGCTACTCGGGGGGACCCAGAACCGGAGTTCACGAACGAGTTCTAGGCCCCAAAAACTAAGGCTCATGCCCTAAGCCCTTGAAGCTGCAGCCCATGTTGAATCAATCCATCTTCAAGTGATGAAAGACATGTAAGGACAATATCCCAAATGCTCACCCATCGACAAACTGCCAACCAGAAGCTTGTCAGCAGTTCAGCTTCATGCACCATAGATAGCCGACTGCCACGCAACATCTGAAAACTGTTGAATTTATTTCGGTTCACCACCTTGATAGCTCGAAATTGGCCGTCACGTACACATACACCCCGCCGAACTTCACTGAAGGTGCCCTACAGCGTGGATACTTTTGTGGCATTGTGGCATTGGGTCAGAACAGAAAACACCCTACGAATTCCAGAATGAATTGAACTTCAACCAACTCTTCCTTTGAAATTGTTGGAGTCTGCCAAAAACTGCAGCAGGTGAGAGAACACTAGGAAGAGAAACAGAAATGGAATGAAATGGGATGGACCCTATAGCGCTAGTAGCGAATCCCAAGCCATTGAACACACTAACTTCTTGAAGGGGGTCCATCATTGTCCATCCCTTGTATGTTATTTATATATCTATATATTTATATACACATATAGAAAGCATTGGCCGGTCTAAGCCAGCAAACGAATCTGTATGAGAGTGCCTAGTACGTCTGATAAAGCATTTGTATGCATTTGTTACATCAAAGGTGACTGATCTTTGCAAACACCGTGGCCCAGCCTTGCCGATTAGAGTATCTATGCCAATGCGCATGTCGTAATTGGCTTGGAATGCTTCCTCTGTGCTAAGTGCAGTTGCATCAATATCACCTTCATCTCCAGCCAATCCAGGCCCACCAAGCGTAGCCATCATGTCACAGGCTTCATCTGCTTCAACCTTGAGACGTTTTCTTGGCTCGTATGAATCTGACCTTCGAGTTGGCTCAGCGTAGCGAAAGACGAAGACCGCAAATGGCTGGTTTTCTGCAGGTGCATCTGGAACTGACTGCCCATAGTTCAGCACCGAGATCTCATCGCCATGTTGGAGGGTTCGGACATCACCCTTTTTCAGTTGCTGGCTGTTCAAGAAAGAACCATTTCCACCGAGCTGCTCAATAAAGATGCCAAATTCTGACTGCTGGTAGATGCGTATATGCCTGCAACTTTGGGTTGCTATGAAGAGGCTGGGACAAGGCAATGTATGATCAAAACATATTGAAAACATGCCCAAACCATACACAGCGGGCCTGGCTGAGCAGCGTTGATCTTGCACCGCGATGTCCACAACCGTAGCTTTTCGGCCGATCACCAGCTCACCACGCTTAGGAATCTCAATGCTGGTAATGGCAGCATCGGCGGCGCCCTTCCTCCTTGGCTTGGAACAAGAGTGGTGGGTCGTCTTTTTTTCAAAGGTGTTGATTCCATGTATGTCCCAGTGGTATCTTTCTCATGCTTGTATCATGCCTTTATCAGCTGCTCTGCCCCATTCCTCCACTAAAGCAAACAAAGAGTTTCTTCAGCAGCTTCACCACCAACTCAGCCGAATCTTTCGGAGATTGCAAGGGTCCAGGGTCCGAAGGCTGAGTGGCCTGGGTCAAAGTGCCTTGTGTGGCCTGCGACCCCTCCATGCGGCACCCATGGATTGCCCACGGCCGGCAATGCAAGGAGAGAGTTGCAAAAGTTGGCAAATCTTTGAAGTGCTCATCATTAGTGTTTCATGACGGATGAGTCATCTATACTTGTTTCTATCTGATATCTAGCTCAGTTTTTCTACGACATGAAATGGCCCAAGCAGTGTTGGTGTTGGCAGGTCTAGTGATGAGGAGTCGTTGCTGTGAAACTACAACAAGCTTCATCATTTGCCCTTCAAATTGCTGCGGAGCACCGACTCAATGTCCAAGCCGTCGCAAGCATCGCCATCATCGAAACGGTCACAGCTTTTCCGAAAACTGCGATCCAAGGTACTGGACTGGCCTGACCTTGCTCTTAGGCACAGCAAGGGAGGAAAAACTCGCCTGCAAGGTAACGAGTTGTCAAGGTAAGGCTTGGAAGTATTGCTAAAAGTCTGTTGTGGATCTGTGGATCATATTGAAAATCCAACTAAACTCAAAGCGGCTAAGGTTTGAAGGGAATCTTGAAAGTTTTGCAAGACCAAGGTGGTAATGTATACAATGTTTACATTTTACATTCTCCAGCAGCTCTAGCAGTTCCTTTGCAAGCCACAGGCTCCTTTTGTGTCTCTACTCGGCACGTCTCGTGATGGTAAAACGTTGAATCTCTGTGTGGCCCCTTGGCTGTTGATCTCTTTCAACTTGACATGGTCCAAGAACTCGAAGCAGCGAAGCCGTGGCATCCGAACGTTCAATCATGTCAGCTGCTCCACCCACAAGATAGTCCACGCAATGACAGCTCGCGTCGGGGGACAGAAATCAGAACTTCTTGACCTCAACGAAGCAGTCAGATACTGCCATTGCAAAGTGAAAATCACCAACACGCTTGACGATACCTCAACATCTTCAAAGATCTATATACTGGATTTTGAAAGCGGCCAAGCTGCAAAAATATCGCCACGCTTCTTCCCAGCAGCAGGCCGTAGAGCATCGTAGCTGTACTTCTTTTGTGTGAGCGAGGCCTGTCATGCTAATCAGTTGTTTCACTGACATATCTGAGCGATGCGTGACACATGCGGGCTACAGGCCTGCCATTCGCTGAATCCTTTGCCCAGCATTTCCACCATCAAATGATACATGAACCTCGAACAATATCATCAGAACAAACAACGCCGGCTCGAGAGAGGTATACAGCTCCACTAAATCTGATCGCTTGGTGATGTGGCTTGGTTCTCGCAGGATCAGTGTTACAGCACCAAGGCTACGACGCATCACAATCTCCGTAGGCCCGAACTCCTCCTTGGCTCCAACTTTGAAACAAACCAGTCTCCCTCTTCAGTAGGACCCTGAATTGAGCTAGCAAATAGGGGTCCAAGATCGGGCCAAGGGTCCAGTTGCAACGCAGCGCTGATCCATTTCCGTGTCCTGTCTCAATGCATGTGTGATCCGATGACTTTCTGTGCTTCCTCATTTCAGAATATCAATCGATGAAAATCCCAACTTCAATTCGGTCCTGCCGCACACAAACCAGCAGCGGCCCTTTCTGAATTAGAACCACCTTGCCGCAAACACAGTCCCAGCTCAACTTGAACCACAAAAATTAAAGTTTAAAGTTTATCAATTGTTGACTCTTCAACCTGCACACGAAGGACAACATTGCCACGTGCTCTCACAACCTGCCTGGTTCGAAGGGCCAATGCTCATTGTGCTTCCTAAACTGAGACAGGCATCCGCTTCAGCTGCATGCCTAGGGTTGCTCACGAGACCAAAACATAGAAATTTCAATTCGTGCTGGTTTCGCTGACTTAGGAAAGTCAGGCTTCTCTACAAATGACCCAAAGACACCTGTATTTCCATTGCATGGACTTTCGTGTGTCGACGACACTGACAATGACATCCTGAAAGTCACAAATACTGTAGAATGACTTTGAAAGATTGATTCAGTGTTGGAATGCTCGAAAGTGCTCGATCGAAAAAAATTGAAGTCCTCTCTCTTTTCGGAGTACGATGAGTACGACTGAAAGCTTAAATGCTTGCTCCTACTGATATTAGGCAGAATTCCAAGTGTCTCAAACGCAGGCCGCAAGACACATTCTTCCAAACCATCTCCAAAGCTGATGACTGTATCATGAAGAGGCCTTGGGCATTCGTGTCGTTCATGCTTTGTGCACTTTTTCTCAATGGACAAAAACACCACTTGGACCAACACAAAGTTCATTTGCATGAAGTTGCTCCTTTCAAAACTCAATTCCAAGATCGCTTCAAAACTGCCGCTCAATTGAAAGCATTCTCACTGAAGGGGCCACTGCAATTTTGTCACCAAAGGGCTGCCCACAAGCGTCGCAGCTACGGCCAGTCCAATGATTGCTGCCACATCCCCGACAGCGTTTGATGTGAGAAGGGATGGGTCCTGGCAACCTCCCTGCGAAAAAATCCTTGGTTGTTGCCGTTGCCAGTACTGATCCAGGGAACCTTTCCAAAATCAAATGTTGCATGGTCTAAAGTAACAGCCAAGGAAACAAATAAAATCAAATAAATACAAGTTACAGGAATTGTATTTGTATATATATATATATATCAATTCTCGCANAGGAATTGTATTTGTATATATATATATATATCAATTCTCGCACTCAAGATAAGTCAAGCATCTTCAGCTCTATCCTCCGGAGCATAGGTTTGTCGCCTTGATGCACCGAGCACCATTCTCCAATAGATTGGCAACAGGCATGTACCCTAAAAATCGGGTCACAGCAAATAGGAAATCAAAGGCTCAAAGGACTGAAATCGGCAGAGCTGCACATAGCGCTTCCCACAGCTTGGGCAGTACTCTGTGAAGGCTGAACCATGGACATCAGAGAGATTGGTATATGGGATGCCGCTCAAATGATGCAGGCCATCTGCATTCTGGCTAATGACATAGCGAATCCTTTGCCAGACACCGGGATTTGTCTAGGTGCTGATGTATGACATGTCAACTGAATAGCATGAGGTGAGGAATGCGGTTTTTGCCAACAGTTGCCAAGCGTCTTTCCCATTTCGACTAGTTTGGCCACAGCTTCATGGGCGAAAGTTGGCCTCAACTCTTCATAGACTGTGGTGTAGGCCTCATCTACGCCTTCGGGAGAGCAAACTGGAAGGCACAAGGGGGTTACTTTGAGCAGGTCCTCAACGCAAAATACTCTCTGACTGTAGGAAATGGAAATCCTTGACACAATTCCCCTAGCTTGAAACACAAGAATGAATAAATGAATGAAAGAATGACAGAATTGGAAGATGAAAGAATGAATGAATACTGCAAAGACTGTGATGAGGGAAAGAACGAGGAGCCTCCGAGGAGCCCATGAAAATCATCTAGAATGACTCATGCAAACAGAAGAAGACAAGCAAAATTGGACAAGAAAAACAAACCTACTTCGACATTTCCAGTACTAACAAAGGGGAAATGCGCATTTCCTCAAGTCCTACATGATTTGTCGAGCATTTTTAACTGTTCATGTGAGCTTTCTCACCGGATTAGGGGTCAAATCGGGAGCCCACGGACGCCGGAAAAAACGTCGCCTTGACCCTCAAGAGTCCACTTTCCACGCTTGCCACGATAGTCACCCAAGCCAGCAGCGGTGGAGAGCCCAGCGCCGGTGAAACAAATCGGACGCCTTGAGAAACAAAAGTGATATCTAACTTGCTGACAATTTATAGATAATTGTAAGGAGAAAAAGTTAGCTTCCTAAGGCAATGAGCAAAACCAGCCAAGGCACGAGCTTTGCTGCAATATGTTTGCTGCTTGCTGCGCTTTTTGCTTGAGATCCTCAGAAGGGGTCCGGCAATGTGATTTTGCTCCCTCCACCTTCCCCAAAGAAGTGCACCCCAAAGACGGTATGCAAATGTCACGTTGGATTCTTTTATACATTTATAAGCACAAATGCCTTTTGCTTTCAGCTTGCTTTGTGTTTTCCTTTCTTTTTCTTTCTCTCGTCATCTGCTCCCAGGACATTTAGGTTAGATTTAGCTTTGGTTGTTGTTGTCGTCGTCGTCGTTGTTGTTGTTGCTATTATTGTTGCTGTCTTTCCAGGAGGGAGTCAAGAGGAAGCGAAAGCCACAAAAGTCAAATTATAGAAGCCATAAGAGCCAAAACCATAGGGGCTAAAGAAGCCACACAATCCAAAGAAGCCAAAAGCCCGGGAAAGCCACAAGAACCACCTGAAAACAAAAAAGAATACGGTGGCCCTGAGGCCGCCGGGACACATCAAAAGAATCAAAGTGCTCAGCAGTCGCAGCCACCTGTTGCATCCTTTGGAGTTCAGTCCCCGACAAGGATGCACCTGAGTCAGTCCCCAATTCTGCGGCATTTCATGACCAAAAAACGGACTGCAATGGGTGATGTCCTAACATGATGCTCTCACATTGGCACCCTGTACCTGACGAGGGACGTTCTTGAAGCAAAGATTCCCAGCAAGATTTGTGGAAAGCCATTGTGGTTCCATCTTTCCAGTTGACCAGAGTATCAATGCTGTCTGACGTTGCTTCTCCTTTCAACGAAATGGCCACCTCCACTCTTGCATCGCTGTCGCAAATCGGTTCCTTGCACTTCAGGAGGCTGCAGGTCCAACTAGTGAAACTGGTTGGGTTCGGCTTGGCTCGCTTGGTCATGTTGCTGAAGCAAACGCGGCGGAAAGAGAAGGCAAGGATGCCCAGGTGCTGCCAAGCACCAAGCAGATTCCAGGTGTAAGGCAACCGTTTGGAGGTGGCAGCTTTAGGAAAGGAACTTCCTCGAGGACGATTGAAATCGTGCAGCTGCGCTCGTCCGACCAAACTAGAAATAGATCTTGCTGAAAGCATTGGCTGACAAGTCACAAAGCCACAAGGCACATTGGCTTCCAGTTCGAGAGTTCGAGCCAATGCGGATTGGCAATCAGCAATCATGAGGGAAGCTTGAAGTATGTTTACGGTGACACTGATGTGAAAATCAAAGTGGCTACGAGAACCCTTGGATCACCCCACCTGAACCCATGGATAATTGGGGAAACTGAATTCGAAAGGAGATCAAAGATGAATTTGCCTTTTCTCTGGGCTATGTGACTGACATGGCCTAGCCGGGCCTCTAATTTGAATACCCCCCGTACGACACAGGTGCCTTGCAATGCGACATGCAACGCATTTTTTTTTCACTTTGGCCCGTTGCCGTGTGGCCCCCGGAATCTTGGCACTCAAGCGACCACCCCGTTGGCACCTCCATGTCATCCCCTTTACATCACCCGCACCAATCGACTGGAACGCGATACACAAACTTTCAAGTTCAAAATGTATACATAATATCATATCTTTTGAGACTGGATATTGCAAGGTATCTGCACTAAACAAAGCATACCATTAAAAGAATGTATGTATCGTATGTATATGTGTATACATAAATATGTGTATATATATATATATCACATATGATGCCATATAGTATCGTTTGGCGTATCGTTTTCCACTTCTTTTATCATAAAGTAGATTCATCCAGCATAGTTCTAAACATTGTATTGAATTGCGGGCCGCTTCATGAAATCAAAAGGAGCTGAACCTTAAGCACCAGCCAATATGTAGTGGAGGGTCGGAGATCGGAACGGCAGCTACGGCAAGAAAACAAAGCTAGCCACTTCAAATGACTCTTAATAGCTAGCTGCTAGCTCCTCTTGCCAACTGTTTTGTATCAAAGCCACTTGATTCTTGACGATGCATTCGCTCTTCTCCACTTTTCTCCGCTCAGTGAGACATGCCAGCTACGGTTTTCACCAACACTTTTGTGCCAATGGCGTAAAAGGTACAGTTCTGACCAAGTCTGCAGCAGTGCTGCAGCCGCAGAACAGAAAGGCGTGGCACTGAAGTGAAACAGAAAGCCTCTAGAAGCCTTGAAATGTCCTCTGTAAGCTGCTTAACAGAGCGCGAATGACACTTGCAGAAAATTCTTAACTTATAACTTATACATGAGACATGGCCGCTTTTGTTGGCCTCCGATGGCGTGGGAGGCTTAACAAGCCCAGTGAAGCAAGTTGCTGCGTTCGAAACGCTCCAGTCCACATTAGAAACAATACAAATGAGACTGTGCATTTCCTGGTTATGTATTGTTGTGTGATGTTCTGTGATCATTAGTATTCTACGTGGACTGCCTGTGCCCAACCTGGCAATGCGCTACCCTCAAGTGCAGAGAAGATGCGGAGACCCAAAGGCTTCACAGTCGTTGCGCAGAACAAGTGGTAACAGATAAAATCAGATATTATGTTATACGGCTATACACTATGTATATACATACACAATGCATAGACTTTTGTGATATAATCTATTTAAAAAAATACAAATATATACAAACAACGATATATTATATGATATATACACCACATAAATATACACATGCATAATATATACAGTAAATATAATCTGGAACAATACAATACAGAATGCAATTGAATGAAACATTTGCAGCCACAAAGCTATTGCAAAATCTGAAATAACAATTTCTATCTTCTCGTCACTCTATGCGAGCCAATGTCCTTTGGACTCAAAACACCACCAGATCACAGGCACCCGTGTGCCTTAGCAAAATGCAATGTCAAAACTCACAACGCAGCTTTGACGGTGCCGGGCTTCGCAATCAGCACTCGAAACAGAGGCCAAGGCTGTGGTGAAAGATGGCCACTCAGATGCTCGTGGCTTCTGTCGCAACACCTTAGTGCTGATCTTTTACTATCCTGCTGCCATAGCTGACTTTTATCCTTTCTGGAAATAGCTTCTTGTGATTGACATTGAGCAGCTGTCCTATCCTTTCCTAAGAGGTTTTGTGGTCCGGCTCGTTGCGAGCAAGTGGCCAAGATGCAGCCCCTCAAATTTTGCACTGAGTCTTCAGCAGTACTGCGTTGATGGGCCGTTCTCAGGAAGACCTGAATCTTCAAACAGTTTTGGACAACCTGTGGCCTGCAGAGTTCTTCAAATAGACGGTGTCACATGGCCTCCAATATGCTTCAGTCATTTCATCTTATCACCTCAAAATAAGCTAGCAACTTTGCTTCCGGGTGGCTTATGGCCTTAGCGACAAGGCAAGTAAAGCATGGGGAGCCGTCTTCGAAATAACTCCACCTGCAAGTTGCACCTGCAGTTCGCAGCAAGAACTTGCAACTCCATGTTGCATGAGTTTTACAAGTACGACTCAATCATCAATTAATGAATGAACAAAAACTCCAAGGAGGCTCACGGTGTGCCAGCAGCAGCCTGAAGGTGACAGGCTTCAGCAGGATGGCTCAAGCAAGAATCACGCGTGACTGGTGGTGTACAACTTGTTTGTGCCTTTGGTGAAGGTGAAGGCTTGCCATTGCCGTTGCCATTCCTAAAACAGATGTGATCTGTGCTTGATTTGGATCCGGTTCGTTGTAAAAGCAACAAAAAATATGGCAGGGGAAGAATAGAGAAATGTCACACATTTCCAACATGCATCACGCAGCCCTAGGAGATACTGAGTGATTGCAAAGGGAACTTTAATTCTCCAAGCGCCCCGCCCAGGTGGTGTGTTTGGCTTCTGGTGGATGTCTGGCAACTTGTCTCCCTCTGCTGTCCTGCAACTTCAAACAAGCAAGCGCGAGAAAATCCGGCGAGCCCAGCTGACTGAGGGCGCTGCCCGGTCTCTTCATTGGCCAGGTCCTGGCAATCAATGATGGATCCCGGATGCCCTACAGGGAAGTCCATGACTCAACTCTTGCATAGCATGGTAGCAAAACAAAAACCCCGTCCGTGCCAGTCTTCTTTTTCTGCAGATTTGGAGCCTTTAACAGTTTAACACTTCAGGAGAGGTCCACGACGGAAAAGGTCCACGATTTCACAAGGATTAAAATATTGTTTTCTAGCCTACAACATCCTTTACCTACAATATCTAGGCTCCCGACACTTCCACTTCGCGACATGCTGGCATTGCTTGCGGCCTTAGCAGAGGACCGCATGTAATGAGCATTGATGGGATGTTGTTGTTGCGACCGTCTTGCCAACCCTTTCAACAGGATGGATCTAAAAAACTCAAGCCCGTCCTGCTTCATCTTTGCCTCACTCGCCTTTGCTGCCGTCACACGCCTGCGTTGGGATGGCCAAGCAGCGGGTCAAGGCCAAATAAGGAAGGAAAGCTCAAGACGACAAATCATATGTTGATCTGTTTTACATCTTAATCTCGGCCTCTGTATTCTTATATCCCTTTCAACTCACCAAACTTCACATGTTGCAGTTCGCACTTTTCTCGCAACTTGCCATCGATTGCTCTCACTACCTGCCCTCGCCCTTTTAGGGCTCGAAAAGGAGTTAGAGCGATTTCGGACTTGCTGAGCTTCCAGCAAGGTTATCTGCTTCAAAACGAGCTGAGAGCTGGAGTCATGACACATCATTGCCAACCAATACACGCAGACTCAATCTCTATATCCACAACGTCAATAGGTTCAACTGTGATCAAGTGTGTTCGACTCTTGCTGCCTCAAGACTCAAGTTTCCATCACGCATCACCTTCGGCCTTTTCCTCCTTGTCTTCCTTTCCTTTGCTTAGCCTGGTTTCATTGCAGCCACCAAACTTGAAAAAGTTTCCTGATGAAAAGTTATAAGGCAATCACACAAAAGGCAATTGAAATGATTCCAATGATAGAAACGCCATGGAACATTTGGATTCCTCCACCATGTCTGGCCTGTATTCCAAGTTTTGTGCCTCGCTGATTTGACGAAGCCTTGGCCTCGTTGCACCAACACGGAACCAGCATTCCAATCACCTTCGGTTATCCGGAAACCTCGGGAACCTGCACATCTTTCCCGAAGCTTCCCAAGTTATCTGGAATGGATTAGAGCTCCTTCTTTCAGAATGCCTTAGCATGAACTTGGCATAAAATTTCTATACGTATCTTCATTTCCGGAACCTACACGTCCAGAACCCTTCCTCCCAAAGCCTTAGCACATCTTCACTTTCCGAACGAACCTTTGCCTCCAGAACCCCACTTCCGTCCACATTCCACGCTGCCCCGGGCAGCGTAGAAAACCTTCCCCATAAGGGTGTGTACACGTGTATGTATGTATCTACAAAGTTACACTTGCGTGTGCACAGGCCCGTTGGCATTTCCTCGCTTGGGAAAAACTCAACTTAAAAATGCTGCTATGGTCGTCTCAAATTCTAAAGGGATGGATTCAACTCCAAAATCCAGGCTTCCGACGTCAAAGTTTTGAGTAGATCCTCGATGTCTTGGCCTCCACCACTGCTACCTGCAACAGATCGGAATGCAATTCGAAATCGATTCGTTTCCGCCACTAGCTGTACTGACACTTGCCTGGGTTGGGCGCTGTAGCAGTGTCTGGGGCCAAGTTTTTTGCCCGAGCATCCGCCACACTTCCTGGTGGAAAAATGGAGACATGTATCATTACATTGCTGGATTGCTGGTTACTTCTTTTGACTACCTGCCACTGCGGATCTCAACACCAAACGTCAGACCTCGACGGTCACCAGCCCTCGTTGTAATAGCTTCTTCCTCAAGGCGCCTTGCCTTTGATGCCTTGCAGCACGAAGACTCAATCAATTTTGAAATAACGTAACTTTCACATCCCTAAAACGAAAAGCGGTTTAGGAACTCTCAGCTTCACACACGAGCTTTCAAAGTCTTTGTTCCCAAGCGACCCAGGTCCACAGGCCGAGCAGAAGCTCTCACGACCTGAGTTTCACAATTCGCATCCCAAGGTTTCGGTGTATTTTTATATGTTTTTGATTGTTTTTGTGTCAGATCTCTTCCGAAAATTTTCAGCTGAGAGGTAACTTTGGCTGAGCCTCATGCGGCAGTGGCAAAAGGTCGCTTGTCTCCCTGCCAATTCGAGTAGTTTGCACAACTCTGTTGAAAAAAATGGCCATTTTGTCACTTTGGAGTCCTTTAATCCATTCAACCCACGGCTCCTGTTCGTCATAGGGGACAGTCATAGGCCTTGTCGTCAAGGCCTGCAGCGACCAAGGAATCGGTTGAGAGCAAAGACACGAGGTTCACAAGGCACAAGCAGCACATGCTTCGTCTGAACTTTTTCGACTTTTTCCTAGGCCATGGATACAGAACTCTTTTGCAATTGAAACATGCCAGCTCCTGTCTCTGGTGCGCAGGCATTCTTGCAGGAATGCTGGCAAATGCTCTCTCCAGAGGATGATCTCATGCAACTTCAGCAACAGCAGCCTGAAATTCTCAAGGACCTTGACAAAACTACAACAAAACATTCTTTCCTCCAGATTGCTCAGGAGAGCACATGTTCCTCCAATCATTGAGATTCATTGAGCTCAAAGTACGCTACCGCTAAGTGCTCAAGACTACTGCAAGGCCTCTTTGGGAAGCCGAGACACTGTAACCTGCTGCTCTGAGTAGGTCTATTGCCAAACTAAATTGCTAAACTGTAACCTTCTCGCCTCTTCTAGAGGGCACAAGGTGAATGAAGG
The DNA here is from genome assembly GCA_000507305.1 of Breviolum minutum Mf 1.05b.01. Classification (NCBI taxonomy): domain Eukaryota; class Dinophyceae; order Suessiales; family Symbiodiniaceae; genus Breviolum; species Breviolum minutum. The sequence goes on from DF241705.1 coordinate 14,410, forward strand.
TGAACGGTGGAAGTATCGAATGAACTTCGCTCACAATCTGCTTCGCTGCAGCTGCTTCAGCACGTGCCTTTGGATGAAGGAAAGAATGTCGTGCATCACTTCATCTGCACAAAGCTCCTGCGAGTGTGCAGTGGAGTCAAAGAAAGAGACAACATATAACTCTATGCCCAGGACTGTATAAGTTCCTCCAACTGATGCTTTAATAATCTTACATGTTCATGGGACGGCAAACTGTGACCATAAGACTAAAATCAACAGGACCAATAGTCTGATGTCGAGGAGCCAAAAGGACTTCGTGGCGAGCACCACTATAAGCAATCCTTTTTGTGAGCTGTTTACCTGCAGCTTTCATCTGCTTCTCCATCTGGTCCGCAGATTGGGTCCCGAAGTCATTCACAGTGACTGGGTCTCTGGTTCCCCACAGCACCAGGACTGGGAGCTCTGCAGGAAGCTTGGACAGGACGTCTTTGCTTGCAGCTGCATTGATCGCATTAACCAAAGACTTGGTGAAGCCAACACTTGTCTTGAAGCCGCAAAGCCTTTCATCCAACTCAAGTGTACAGAAGTTTGAAAATTTGACTCATATGTTCACTTTCAAAGCATTGCATTGTGTATATAGAGTGATGGATATGAGTGCGATATGAAATGTCTGTGTATCTTTCGTTTTTGGCCTCTCAGGTGTTTTTCCTTGCACTACTTAGATCTTCCTTTCAGTTTGCTGTTTGTATTTCTCACGATGTTGCTTCTCTTGCTCTTATTCTACCGTCTTTGGCTTACATTTTGTTCCATTGCCTGTGGTTTTTTGCAACACTTTCCTGGCAGTTCTGGTGTTTGGCGTATGTTGCAACATCCGGAGGGGTTGCGTACCTCTTTTTCCATTTTTTTACTGTGTTCCTTTGATTTTTTGCTTTCATGGTATTTGGTTGCATTGTGCCATGCTGCGTGATTGCATTTCTGCTATGAAGCCCCTAACTTTCCTTGTTTTGGAAAAGGCATCTGTGCCTTGCAGTTCTGATAGTACGGCAGGAAAACTCAACACGTAATGCAAAGAGAGTTCAACATTTTCCTGCACTCAAGCAACGAAAGGCCACAAAGGCAAGCCATCAAAAGCCATCAGAAGCCACTAGAAGCCATAAAGCCACCAGAAGCACAGAAAAAATGCAAACAAAAACAAAAATCACCAAATCCAAAAAGGCGCCTTCCTATAGATATTATGTGGATAAGTATATAATTACATATCAAATCTATACATACTCATATATCATATATCCAACTACAACTATATCTGTCACAAGTATACTTGAAAAAATACGACGGTTCATTTCTGGAGCTTTTTGCGTGGTTCTGCTTAAGTGAGGCCAATGCAGCCAGGCGACGAGTCGCTGGCATACTTCTCAACCTCTGCAGGGTCACGGTTGATCCAGTCAAAGTCAGTCTTGTTAGGGGCAAACATCGAATTGAATTTCTCAAAGGTCAGCTTGTTGATGAGAGGTGCCACCCCGGAATCTCCATAGATTTGCCCTAGCGCTCCCAACAACGGGCCAAAAGCAGCATTCACAGCTGGCACTGGCACCGCCGGGGCACCGACAAGGACCAGGCCAGCCAAGCCTTTTGGCCGACATGCTGCCAATAGTCTTGCCAGGACACTGCCCATTGAGTGGCCAAGCACTACTAGTGGCAAATCATGGCTTTCACGATTGCAAAGGACGAGATTATCTGCCACCACCTGTTGCAGCAAATCCTTGCCGCCCAGTTCTGATGGCTCCACATGGCCTAGCCAGTGTCCTTTGACATTTTTCTCCTTGGCCTTCATCGCAGTATACCCATGGGAGCGATGGTCAGCAGCATAGACAACGAAGCCGTGCTCTGTCAAGAAAGTGGCAAATCGACCATAACGCGCCGAATGGTCACCCATTCCATGGCAAATGTGCAAAGCTGCACAGGGTGGACCAGAAGGTGACCATTTCCTCACCAACACTTCGCAGCCATCATCCATGGCCACCCAGGACTCCTCACCCCCAGGTCCCCACAAGCTCATGGTTTGGCTCTGTGGCGCCAGCCTGCTTCACTGCTCGCAGGAGCAGCTCCTCCTCTCGGTACTACTTTTTGAACCAAAGCTGACCCATTCAGGGCATGCACGTTGACAAGACCACATCACAACAAAATGCCACAACAACATCACAACAACACTTTGGGCATGCTGTATCATCACCGAGGGTTACACGTTGTTCGCAGGATGGTCGTGGAAGGGATGGACACTCTCCATGGCCTAGCTGAACCCCCCGATTCCACACTGAAACGACCCTTGTCGAGTTCAGTAGCAGTAGGTTCCATAAGGCCGCACCTGTGCTGCCACAGCAATACATCGAACTACGAACTCCTGTCAGCCACACTGAAAAAATGCCTCGCAGCTGGCACCATTTTTTTCGTGGACTTTGGGAACCCTTCGGGACTGTCACTAGCTCTTCAAGTGTTAAAGTCCTCGGTGACACGGTACCAGTCGTTTTTCAACTTTCCTCCCATACCTGCATGCAGCATGCATCAAAAATGCTTTGTTTTAAGCTTGGATTGGCAAATCATTCCTTTACCTCAGCTCACATTGACAATCCAAGGCCTAAATGTAGAACAATGCAAGCAAGCCCGAGCAACTGAAATATGAGGCAGAAAGCTGACACAAATAAGAGACCTTGCAAAACTGGACCAATTCATATTATACTAAATGCAATAAATATTCATAACGTATACTTGCTTGCAAACATGGAAAATTGTGGAGGGCACGAAGTCCACCGTCATCTTGCAGGGCTTTGTTCTTGAGCTTCTTGATTTCAGCAACCTCCCAGTCATTTGGCAAGAATACTGGTATCCAACAATCACTTCGTGCAAAGTTTGTACTTTGTGCCCGCCCAGTGCTGAAGTTGGAAGCCTTTCAAGGATTTGTTTCTGATTCTGTTTGCACAGCCTCTTCTTCAGTTGGCTTCGGGGGCGCTTGGATCGTGTGAGTGCCAAACCTGGTTTATGTGACAAAGGATGGTTGCAGCAACCCTACCAGGCTTGCACATAGTGACATACGCATTCAAAAATCCATGTTAGGCTTCTTTTGTTGTTAAAGATTGGTGTTCCGTTTCGTTTGATGGCGTTTCATAGTGTTGTCCAACTGCAGATGAAGAAACGTCTTTACAAAGCGCTCGAGTTCCTTAAAGCAAGGAATCTATAACGGAGGGAATGCAGCAGAACAACATCGTGGCTGCCATGTGACATCTTCTTCTTGTCAGTGCAAACCCTTTTGTGTGATGCTTTGTGGATTCTCGAGATTGGCCAAGGCACCCTCTCCGCTGCAAGCATCTCTCGGATAGTCATGGCCTCCGTCCCACACCAAACCCAGGCCACAACACTGCGAGGTCTGCGGAAAGGTTCACATGATGTCTGATGCTTCCACGTGCAACATGTGTCTTGAGTCTCAGGGTCACACAATTGTCTGCTCTGATCGCACATGATTCCTGACAGCGTGCCACAGGGCACCGACAAACCTATGCTTCTCTGTATGGTTTCCTTCACAAAAATCAGCAGCCTCAACGTCACCATGTACCAGCGATTGATGATGGCACGCCTTGCAACCATTCCCCAAGTCACAAGATGCAAGCTTCGCAGCATGAAGCCATTTCCCAAGAGAGTGCCATCCCAGCATCCCAGGTTCAGAATCCACAAAGTTGTGACTGCAGCTCTGCCTCTCAGGCCCTGGGATCTTGTACGCTCGAAAGTCTATGGCAATGTCGCCTGACCCCAGCCAAAATATGCAAAGAGATGATTGCCCGAGCAACGGAAAAGAAGTTTGCTGATGAACAAGATGAACAACCGCTGCAGCCTCCATCAACGCTCTTTTCCATCATACTCAGAAGTGCCTAGGACAGGAGGATTAAGAAAGTTGCTTCTCCAGTCTCCAGCAACCAAAAATTAAAAGCTGAGAATTCCACCTGCTTGTCTCGTTTGGCCTTTCCAGATGCCAAACCTCTGTACTGATTCTTTTTCGCAGGGGCTGTTTCCCTTTCCAATTCCTTCTGCTCCTGCAGAAGGCTGAATTAGTTGCAATGCTTCACTGATGCGCGTCAGCTTCGGGTCGTTTGACCAGGGTGCAGATGTTTCATTGTGAGGCAAGTTTTCGGTCCTGGATAATGGACTGGGCCTTGCTCCTGAAATAATTCTCTAGGTGACGGTCTTCATACCTTCCAGTGATGAGTTACACTGCCGGCTGCAGCACAAGACACACCAAAAAGAGTTCCTCGTCAACACAAACAACTGTGAAAATTTCCTGTGCCGTCTCCATCTGCCTGTCCCACTCTTTCTCTAGCTGGCTGCAACGACGCCTCGTGCACAAGTCTCAGTGTACCGGCATTGATTTCGCTTGTGCAGTATCTCCGCTACGTGTTCTGAGCTTCAGCCCAGGCCTCTTCACTTGTAGAAATCTCTTGCACCATCTCTGCAGCAGGGTTACGCTGTCCACAAAGCCTTTCATGGCGCTCCTGTCAAAATGCAAATTTGACATGTTTGCATTGACGTCATGCTATGGACTCTTGGGCAATGATGGCCATCAGAAGCCACGGTACATCACGGTATCTTGAGGGTTTTGCACCTTATCCGCGACCATTCGCCCAGCTGTCTAAGAACCTTAGCTGCAGCTAAGGTGGATGAATAATGAATGAACTTTGCAAACTTCCAGGATGAATGCCAAGACTTCGTGAGGCAATCGCCCGAAGCTTCTTGCAAACAAGTGGCTAGAACACAAATGTCAGCTGACCTCGGGGGAAGTCGAACCCTCAGGATTGTGGCCTATGGACTGAACACACCTCTCCCGATCTTGTACTAAGATGAGCACTGGTGATACCGTTTGAAGCGGAAATGGAGCTTAAGCCACTGTACGACAGCCTTGCAAATAGCTGGCACGATCGATCACCGCACACTTTGTCTCTCCCACAATTGTTCATATCTCCTCTGCTAGCGGGTGATTCTCCTTGAAAAAAGCACTTTGATAAGCCCACCCTTCACGACGGACCAGCCTTCACAACGGACCAACGCCTCAGTACGCAATGATTCCGATTGATGTTATCGATGTCATCAATCCGTTTCTCCTGTCTGAGGTGTCCACCTTCTATTTCTGGCTTTCAGAGTGGCGCTACGTTCAAGTTGTGTCTGGCAATGGCAGCACATAAACGTTGAGACAAGTCCAAGGGCCAAATTTCAGCAAATTCCCAGAGCCAGGACACCAACCATCAAAGGACACCTGCAGCGTCTTCCTCTTGGACATTTGCCTTTCTAAAGGGCTGCGAGCTTCAAGGTGGACCGAGGACCTGAACAGTGCACTTGCCTGTGCTCTTGCTCACCATTGCTGTACACAGCCGCAAACAAAAGTTGAGGGAAAGGCGTTGCATCCTGCCACACGAATACCGACATGCTCTACTCTATTACATCACAAATTGATGACACCCTCTCAGTTCGTGTGGCAAAGTGTCCTTGGAGCCACTCAGAGTCTCCAGGATGCTGTGCCCACCCACAATTCCTCGTTGCCTGCCACCATAGGCCTCGCGAAAGATGTCTTACCAACATTCCGAATTTCACTTGCCTGAGAAGGGAAGCCTGCCTGAATTCGTTGGCCAATCAAGCTGGAAATTTCCTCAGGAAGAACTAAGCTTGGCAGGTGCACTTCACAGCTTGACTTGCTTCATGTTAGCATGTGCCCTCAGTCCTTGAGAAATTTCTGCGCTGCCCGTGGATTCTTGGCACATAGGTCTGACACAGAGATCCTGCGAAATCGATCTCAGCATGTTCAAGCTCGGACTACCCTTGCTCTCCATGATAAGTTACAAACCCGATGTGCATTCAGCGCATTCCAGTCCTCTCACCAGAGCCATCTGTAAAACCAGAGCTGGCAAGGTCCACATCAAACGGAAGCATATACTTCCACTCACTCCTGCAAAATTCTGCCCAGACTCACCGCCGCGACAAACTAGCAGACTCTTTTAGAGGCTGACTAACAAACTACTCAATTTCGATTCAACGATTCAACGCTGTTCATCATGATATACACACTGTAGTGAATCTATAAGTACATGCCTCAAGGAGTCCATGTTGATGTTTTGCCATTGCCAAAGGGACTGCAAACGAAAGCCCTCCTTAAATTCTTGGAGGACCTACCTGTCCACCCCTGGCATTTTCACAATCACTTGCCTGAGTCTACTCATCTTATCGATGAGGTGATTCAAGTATTTGTCCTGCCATCAGTTTCTCAAAAACATCGTTTTGTGAAAGTCAAAGTCCAAAAAACTGCCAGCCCCAAGCATTGTTGGCGACATTTGGGTAAAAAGCCAAATTGAGTCCTTCCGCAGCTGCTTGGCCCGTTCATCTCTGCTTAGGTCGGTGGGGATCTGCGACTGAAACCTCAGCCATAGGTGCAATCCCTGATGGCTGCCGCCGACTACTCCATCAAAGATCTATAGACTGGAATTTTGAAAAGTTGTCACTTTGCCAGTGGCCAGGTCTAGGCTTCCCGCAAGGAAGCTTCCAAGGCATCTGAGCTTTTGTTCGCAGGGTCTGTGTAGGTCAGAGCTCTCTGCAGCCTTTCGGACCGGTGGCGCTGTTCCAGCCTGAATAGTTCCAATGACAAAGGGTAGACTGCAGGCGCTTTGGAGCCATTCAAGCACCCAGGGGTGCAACTGAGACACATTCCTTTGGCAACAAACTTGTGCTACCGGGCTATCGCATTGATTTTACGATGTTTTATGCCTTTCTGGTCCGATGCGTCCATTTGGTGCAGTGTGGGGTCAGAGACCAACTGAGCCACTGGCATCTGATCAACCTGATATCTCCCAAATATCCCGCAAGCAGGGTCAATCATGACTGTCCCAAGCACAAAGATAATTTTCACACTTGTACTCGTGTACCACACAGCATTAATCATTCCATCGCAATTCTATAGAGGTCATCATGTGACCCTGATCCACAAAAAAAAAGCCTGCAGCTTCATCACACTGCGCCAGGCTCCCCAGCTCCTCCGCTTTCATTCAGCATCTCGCACTGACTCTGGATCTTCCTTTCAGCTGTGCTGTGGGCCAAGACAGTCACCGGCACGCTTTGTGGATCGCAAATCACTTCACTTCGAGGCAAAAAAGAATGATTCAAGTGACTCTTAGTGCCGAGCAGAATGTCGACTATGTTGACTTTTTCAGATCCTTTCTCCCCATAGACCTGCAGGTCTGTGGCTGGTCAAACCAGCCAAAATTGCAACTGGCAACTCAGAAGCCAAGCCTCATAAAACCGCAGTGGAATTGAGCGATCCTTTTCTTTTGCATCCTCCTGATTTTCACAAGCACATGTCTGCTGAAAACGATGTGCCTGTAGCATGCAGCTACATTATGGCTTGAATGGCTGCTGCACGAAAAAAAACACGAGGCAAGCTGATAATCATCCCCACCCCGTCCTCATAATTAGAAAACCTCCTTTTATTTTCAATTTTCAGCGCCACCTTTCTCTTTGGATCCCTGAACCAGGGGGGGAATTCATGCACTTCAATAAATCACCACAAAGGTGGACAATGGCAGCACCTGGCGTTTTGCTCTTTCTTTCGGGCCTAGATTGCCAACAAAGCTCATTTGCCCAATGTGGCATCCTTGCATGGAGATGCCACACTCAAGTTTGAGAGCTTCACACGCCGCAGCTCCGCCTCTTTTCGGCGCCGTGCCTTTACACAGTGGCAATGGCATTTGACAAGACAAGGTGAAGACGAAGAGTGAAGCATATCCTCACACTGATTTCATCAATTCCCGCTGGGTAGGATGGTAGGATGACTTTGCTGAGCAACCTCTTCAGCTTTTGCCGCAGCTCGCTCTTCAACACCTGCCGAGGGAAGCGCATTAAACCTTTGGAAAAGTCGCACTTCTTGCATGGCCGTCGTGTCAAGCTTTACTCTGTCACATAGAACTAGTAGAAACATCGACAAGTGGGGAGTCCCTAAACCCACTGTAGCCTGCGATGTGCTCAATTCTACACTTCTCTCTTTCTATTCTATCTTCTTGTTCCATGCTGTCAATGCTCTATTTCGTGACTTTAGTCACTACCCCTTCGTTTTTCATCCTACACACTTGCATCGCAGGCACTGGATCGCTCCAGGTGCTGGAAGAGGATGCTTTTGGCCAAGTCCTGTATCGAGTCATCAAAACATCCGCTTCAACTAACATATAGCAGTCGCTGCGAAGGAAGGAGTGTGGTAGAACCACTAATAAAAGGTTACACAAAGACGCGATGTTACACCGGAAAAAGGCCCAACCCATGTTGTCACTCCTGGATGTGATGGTCTACATCGATCAAGTCTTTGACAAAGGTCTCCTGATGCAAGCCATGTTTATTCAATGCTCTCCAAGCTGCTCATCGGACAAACATGGAAGGAAGTAGCACAGGTCCTCGTCCTGGAGTTCCTCTGCCTGTCTGCTTCATCACAGTAAATGACATAGTGAAATACCAAAGCCGCCACGGCTTAGCGAATCAACTTCCACATGTATCAAGTTTTTGCTGGATAAATCCTACTCCCACAAATGCAAAAATGCTGCCTCCAGGAATTCAGTTCCATCATTACCAGTCAATGCACTGCCTGCGCCTCAGTCATGACAGCATCCATATCCACACAGTCCAACCAGCTTGGGTCTGAGATTGCAACTTCCAGCACGTCCTCTTTGTGAAGATTCAACCCTTAGCAAAAACAGACTCCACATGCAACCGAAAGACTTGTCCACGGCACTATCGCTACCAGACCCTAAAGAAAACCACCATTAAAGACAAAACGGGCAGAACAGTACCAAGCTTCCTAGATCTGAGTTCTAAGGACAACTTACACATACATGTTAAATATCCCCAAACTCTCAAACCGCCAGGATATCCCGTCTCTACTGCCAGGGAGGTGTACATCTTACTGTAAGGAGAATCTAGAAAAAGAACTTAGATCTTCCTTCCGTCCGATCCAAGCAGGTGGTGAGTGGACTGGTGAATCTGGGATCACAGGCTTCATGAAGTACTTCTCCCGTTTGAAGTTTTCCTTCCGAGCAGGATAGGACCTCATACAACGTGATATTTCATAGCTGGGAGCCCCAAGCCTATGCTGAATTAACATGGAGCCTGCAGAGACCCTCATCAGGCTGAGTCGTATACAAGCCTTGGTCAAGTGGCGGCAGGTCCGAGAGAGTCTGAGATGCCTCAAGCCATGAGAGGTTATCACATGTTGCCACTCTTGGTAGACAAAATTTGCAAACTCGCACAAGTGGATGCCTCACAAATGCCCTGGATGTAAGCAACACTCTTCACAAAGCACAGGATTCCCTACTGAATTAAGGTTCACATGGCAAAGTATCAGTACAAAGCTTCAGCGACCTATGCAACAAGTGAGCTCTGCCCCACTGTCCCAAGGCCCGTGTCCACCTGCTCCACAAACGACCTGGTCAAACTCACATCAGCTTTGCTAAGGTTGGCAGTCTACTACGTTGGGCAAATCGGAAGTCACGCCGTTTCATAGGAGCTTCCCAGAATAATTTACTTTTTGGTCGACCGGTGCGAGTGAAACTATATACAGTATACGAGTTTTTTGCACCCACGTCAGAAAAAAATGTGTACACATGGGATATGGATACTTACATAAAAGGACAAATGAGCTAACACATTGGGAAGGCCAAAGCAGTTTCCAGGCTCTTAAATTGCGTTCATCAACACACGTTCTCAAGCTTGGGCCGCTACTCCGCATCCACTTGGCCCTGAAAATCCTTCGAAAGAGTTCGCTCCTCGACTGCAGGAATAAGATGGAATAAGGAGGCATTCTATAAACTTCCAACTTTTCGTAGACCTACTCAGATGCTGATCTGACAAGTGAATCTAACACACAAACTGTTGCTGTGACCCACTGGGCTTGCTGCAAAGTCCCTCACCGTCTGCGACACTCCCTTCGGCCTCATACAGATTTCAACCAGCCATCTCAGCACACCAAAATGCGCATGGTAAGAATTACAGCCAAGGTACTGCGGAAACAATCCAAAACTGGCCATCGCACCTGGCAATGGGAGTGTTACGTCATCCTTGATGACAAATTGTTTTGTAGGCCTAGGGCCTATGGAAGTCCAATGTACTTGGTTGCAGGATATACACATCCTTGACCTAAGCACCCTAAGCGGCTGGGTTCTTTTTACACTTTCACAAGCGGACCCGTGACCCACGCAATCGCCGTGAGACCCAGCCCAATTTTGGCTGCTCAGACAAGAAATAAACGTCGGCCAATGGCTCCCCCAATGTGTCCTCCAGCAAGGTGGAGAAAAGCGAGAAATGAATAGAAATGACACGTACTGCTGGCTGCAATGAACACTAGGCAGTGCCTCCAATCATTTGGATTGAGTATCCACCATTAACACATCCAAATGCGGGCATCTTCATGAGGATTAATGTGAATCTAGCCTCCCTTGCTCTAAGTATGCAGACTGTTGATCAGGTGCTGCGACAATCCTCGTAGAGGGTGTACATGGGTTTTCTTGCATATTCTGGGATAAGCGCCTGCTCAGCCAGTCAAGGTTGCCACGCAAATGTTTGCTATGAGTTTTCAGTCTGGAATCTGTTTTGCTATAGCATAATTCCTAGTTCCCACCTTGATGCACTCAGACTCTGCGTCCAAAACAAAAGCACGAAGACATGGAGAGAAAAGGATGAGCAGATTTCGATGTTGCATCACCTCGTCTGTATACCTGCACACATCATCACCCTCATCGCTCAATACAAATCAGTATATAGAGGATAATGTATCTCAAAGGGGCTTGAATCTGCTGACTTGCCAATTTGGAATTAATTTAAGCAAGGTTCTTGATCTGGGAATCCGTCTGGCAAAAGCCCAAGTTCACCGGAAAGCTATCGTCACACCTGCAGCTGATGCAGGACTACATGGTCTTTCATGTGTTAGTGATTTGTGAATGGAAGACCATCTTCAATATCCGCGTGCAGGAGCTTCCACCAAAGAAAGGCACGTCTGTGCATCATCTAGATACGTGCCTTTGTGCGCATTTGCATGTGTGCTCCTTGCATGAAATGCAATACTGCCTGCACGGGTACTCACAAGCGTGAAGAAGCACGCCAACTTCACCATTCTTGCGGCGGAAGAAGTGCCCATGGAACAGGTCATGGCGGCTTACCTTTGCCAATGGCGGCCAGAAATAGGTGAATGGTCAGAAGCAGGAACATCTTGATACACCTTGATGCATCCTTGTACTGACTGGGAGCGAGCCACCTGCACTTGGAAGCCTTCAGCCTGGGCTGCAGTTGCTGTGCTGAGAATCACCTCTCTGAGCGCTGCATCTAAGTCGTTGTCCAGCAAGGACTTCACCTCCTGAGGGGTTTGGTCTTGGAGCAGAAGTTGGCGGCAAAAAAAGGCTGCATGCAAAAGTTATAGCGAGTCCTGAGTGACCAAGTGGCACTTCCCAAAGCTGGGAAACCTGAGTACTGACCAGGTAATCATTAATCAATCCATGCTCACTGGTCTGACTTGACAAGCTTCAGGTGCTAGGAAAGATCTTTGTCCAAGCTGCTCCCAAGCAGGCCCCAACTGAGAGCACACCGCAACAGCCAAAGAGGTGCCTTGCAGGTATGATATTTGACAAGTTCATTCTCCTAGTCAGCAATTGTAAAAGTACTAAAAGGGACAGGAAAACAACTGGAGCCAAAACGAGTTCACGGTTTTCTGATCATCATTTCAATTGCGCCTTGGATGGGCACTGGTAGTTTTGGCAAGCGAAGCTCGTAGGCAAATCTGTTCTCATTATCATCGAAGACCTGGCCCCTCTCCAGCCTGTAGCAGTGTGCACATGTTGATATGATCTCGGTCGTTGTTTTCCAAGTTGGAGTGGTTTCAACTGATAGGGTTCAGCGCCTCAACAGCATATCTTCCGCTGCGGGCAGCACCTCTGCCACCACATGGGCTGTGATGAAGCCAATTGCTGCAGGTCGCAAGCGGCACAGTAGCATGGCTCTACAAATTTCCCGAAGCGGTGCACCAAGCACATGGCAAGAATGCACAAACAAAAACACTTGTGACTTTGGCACTTTCACAGGCACCAAACAAATGAATTGAACTCAAAATATGTCACGCTGATGCTATTGGGTTGCGATCTGCACTGTCTAAAGTCCTGAAGCAAATGCTTTCAACAGAAAAGGTTTCTGTGTTCTTGTTTCTCTTCTTGTATTTTGTGGATTTCAAATTTCATTGGACTTCAGTGGATAAGAACCACAAGCTGTTCAACTGCGGGCTTCAAACAATGTCAACCATGGCAACTTAATCATGCCTGCGCATGCCTGCATGAAATTTGCCAAGATTCCAAAATCATGAAAAGGATGTCAAAATTGCAAAATCCATGGAAAATTCCTGCCTGCACTGCCATCTGAAAAGTTACTCGTCACACTGCCAGTGCTTGGCCGATGTTGTAAGGGCCTGAGCTACACTGTTTACTCTGCGCATGGTCCTATACTGTCACCCTGCTGTGATCTCAGCAGCAAACTCTAGGCACGGTCTCTTGTCTCCAGTTGGGAAAGCTGGAGCCTCGCGGACTTGCATGTATTTTGGGAAAGCATCGCGGCACGTTGTGCGAACAGAAAACTGGATCATCCATGTACCACCCAAACGTCATGGAAGTCAGAGAGTTCAAGAGTTTGAAACCTCAGAAAGTCCAGTCTGCTCAAAAATTCTGAGGAACGCACCGAACTTGTGCGGCCAACTGTTTGGTTTTTTAAGCCTATGGGCGGACAAGGTACTTCAGAGATGCGACTTCACAGCCTTCTGAGCGCAAGGTTTGTCACTGAATTTAAAAAAAGCCACCTGGAAGCGACTGTGACGTCAGCACAGTGGGGGAAAGAAGCGCCTCGCAGCGACTCTTTCACACGAAGAGCACAAATGCTCTGCTTTGGTCATGCTATGCCTGCTATGCTTTTCCCATCCTCAATCATAACCCTTTAGTCATACCAAAAAGAAATCCCAAAATGTTTCCAGCGCCTCACCCCTGAGCAGTGGGTCATCTAATGACTTCAAGGAGGTTGGGGGAGCAGTCCAAACAGGCCTGGACCACAGGTTCTGATATCAAGTCTGCGGAGCCTATTTTGCTTCAACAAAAACATGAAGTTAGCGAAACTCTCAGGGTGTGGCCGTCGAAAGCGGCCCGTGCTCGATATGCGGAAAGCTCCCGAAGCCATCAGAAATGCTGCAGTTTTCTTTAAAACATATATAAATCTGAAGAATGGTGCTGTAATGGTCAATGCATGTGCGAATAGCAATGAAGTTACAATCAGGTTTTAAGATGTTTGCCCCTGGCGATGAATTTTATGTGGTCATATCCTTGGTAAATAAATTCGAATAGCAATCGTGATTTGACTGACTCATGCGCAAAATGCCGCCACCCAAAACTTGGGAAGCAAGACTACTTCAAACCTTCCGCCTTTGGCGATGAAGGGCGTGAATGTATGCAGCTGCACCTCATGTGCCAGAAAACTCCAAATCCAAAGTCAAATGGACATCGAAAACCATGCTGCAATGAAGTAAAGCTGAGATCAATCCAATTGAAGCAAATTCAAGCGAGACACGTTGGCAGCACGAACCACTCTACAGAATTGCTATCTACAAACACGTATTTAGCTTGGAGCCAAAAGAATACGGCTGGTTCTGGTGCCAAATCTGTTATCCTGCCTTGTGACTTCTTTCGCTTATGCACATAAATTTCATAGAAAGTGCAACTTGCAACACGCAACGTGAAACATCAAAGACTGCAAAAATGCAACATGCAAAAACATTCTGAGGCTTGGCGGTGGAGCGAAGCGCACCGACACATGTTGTCTATCTCCAGGGCAGTGAACCTTAGCGAAGTCGGCCGACTTTGGTTTTATTAGTTTGATATATTGTTCGTTGTTTTTTAGTGTTTTGTTGTTTCTCGCCTTCTGTTTTCATTTTCATTCTTTGGGTTCTTGTTCGCTTTTATTTTTTCATATGTTCGATTTTCCTTGGAATCTATTCTTGTTTCTCCGAGTTGCTCTTTGTTTCTGACGATTTTTGCTTACAGGACCCTTTTGTTTTGCAAAAATCCTTGCCTTCTGTCCAGCTTCGATCTAATTTTAATCGCTTGCCTTCATTGAACCTAGGTTAATCGCCGTCCATTTTTTCGTTTCATGTTCTTGCGATGCCTTTTCATTGTCCTATCTGATTGGCTTTTGTAAACAGTATTCAAAAATTTGATCATTTTGTTGCCCGATTTTGTTTTTGTTTCCTGTTCTTCTTGTTCTTGCTGTGGAGTTGTTGCGGGGGGCCCCGCGAGACCCACAATGACCACTGTTCTGTCTTTGATCTCTTTCGTTCTGCCTTGATGATGACAATAATGATAATGATTTTATTTTTGGGTTGCTGCTGCTGACATGGTGTTGCCTTTTCTTCTCCATGTTCCTATTGTTCCTATTGTTCCTATTGTTCCTATTGTTCCTAGTGTTCCTAGTGTTCCTAGTGTTCTCATATTGTTCATATTCTTCATATTCTTCATATTCTTCATATTCTTCATATTCTTCATATTGTTCATATTGTTCATAATTCATATTGTTCATATTGTTCATATTGTTCATATTGTTCAATATTGTTCATATTGTTCATATTGTTCATATTGTTCATATTGTTCATATTGTTCATATTGTGCGTATTGTGCGTATTGTTCGTATTGTTCGTATTGTTCGTATTGTTCGTATTGTTCGTCTTTTTCATCTTGTTCATCTTGTTCATTTTTTTCTTCTTGTTCATATTGTTCATATTGTTCATATTGTTCATATTGTTCATATTGTTCATATTGTTCATATTGTTCATATTGTTCATATTGTTCATATTGTTCATATTGTTCATATTGTTCATATTGTTCATATTGTTCATATTGTTCATATTGTTCATATTGTTCATCATCTTACCATTGATGCTCAATATTGTTGATCATATTGTATATATTGTATTCGTTGTTGCTGTTTATTGTTGCTGTGTACGGTGACCTTGTTTGCTGTTGTTATTTGCTGTAATTTGTTTGGTTACATGTATTGTTGTCATCATTGCTATTATGTAGTCGTTATAAAGCATTGCTGTTCGGTGTTACAAACAAATATTGTTGCTCGATATTGCTAGTCGATATATCAGCATTGCATCCGTCGGTTGTTGACCTTGAATCCTGTCAGTTCGGCCGATTCACTGGAAAAAATTTTGACCACGGCTGCTTCCAGGCATGGTTGTTCGACCCGTCACTGGCTATGTTTTGTTCCATCTCAACGTCTTACATGCTTGCGGTCACGGCGGAGAAGAACACGGGATCCACACTTGGGGAAGGAATTGAATTTGCAAATCCGCACTTCTCAAAAAATAAATGCGTCAATGGAAATCCGAATAGTTTTCTCGTTTTCTGGCGACTCTGAAAAGATGGAACGGGATACAACATTTCTTGCCCGGAAGTGTTGGCCGCATTGATGTCGTTCGCCCTCATGAAAATGACTTTGCTTGCATGTTAGCAACACTTTTCAAAGGTCTATGTCTGTGTGAAGTGCCAATTCCAGCAGTACTATTTTCAGAGCCACTTTGGACCATTAATGAATTGACAACTGCAATTCGGCGATTGAAAAATGATAAAGGGGGAGACGAGGTTGAGTTGACTGCGGAACTGTGAAAGCATGCTCCCCGTGAAGTTTTGGATGCATTGCTGCTATGATTGTACTCTGATGTGTTCGACACTGTGAAACCACCTGTTTCATGGTTCAAAGCTTTGTTTACAATGTCACCGAAAAAAGTGAAAGCAAAACAAACCTCAGATTTCAGACCAATTGCTAATGTACGTTTGTTGTACAAAACATTTGCATACCTCCTCCTTGGAAGATTGGAAGATGTACTTGATGCAAAGCAACCTGCAAAACAACATGGTTTCCCTGCAGGACGACCGCTTGAATAGCACCTTTTATCAGCGAATATTTTGTGGACAACGTTGTTTGTGCAAGGAGTTCCTCAACATTTGATTCGGGTTTTACAACGGGTGTGCTACGGACAACATGGTGAAATTGTCGGTGTCTTCGGTCAAAATGACCAATTCCCGATCACAGGCGGTGTGCGACAAGGCTGCGTTCTCGGTCCACGGTTATTTTCTGCTGTTTTGGAACTTGCCATGCGAAAATGGGGGCACGCCGTTGGACAAGCTGGCATCGATTTGATGGATGGGGTCCCACATTTGATTGATTTACGCTTCGCTGATGACATTCTCCTTTTTGCCCGCTCACGTCATGAATTGGGACAATTGATAGGTTCATTGAATGCGGAGAAAAGGCATGGCAAGATCATTGCATCCCCATTGGCAATGACCACAGGTGTGTGCATTGTATATTATCCCGCAAGGAACCATACAAACAACAATATCGACGCAAACATGTGTTGAAGGGGTGGAAGCCGTTCTTGGATGAAAGCGGGCAACCTGCAGGTTTTCAAATGTTACTGGAGACAAAAATTGGGGAACAAGATACGTACACCTTCGATGTCGCAGAAATTTTTTTGATTTCAACTGCTGTTGCCACTGGAAAATGTTCGCGTCAAAAAATTAGATTTGAACCCTCGGAGCGGCTGCGCTTTTTACGGCAAAGGAGAAAACAAGTGCATGACAATGCAATTCGCAAATCTTTGACTTTCCAAATCCAACGGTTACACCGAAAGGAATGTAGGCAGTGGAAAGTATTGTTACTCCGGAAGTACTTGGCACACCCAGCACATTGGAAAGAGTTGCAGAGCATGTCTTCGTGCACTAGTAAACCCTTGCATCAACACCCTCCATTGGATGAGTTTGCTACGATGCTTGAAACATTGTTCGCTGGAACCCCGGAAAGGCCTTTGCAACCAAATCATTTGACAGAGGAACCCTGGACATTGCAGGAACTGATGGGAGCAGTTGAAAAATTGAAATTAAACAAAGCAGCGGACGAATCGGGGCTGGTCGCGGAGGTTTTCAAGCACATCCCCACCAACTTTGCAGCCAAAATTCNTTCGCGCCCTAAACAGGGCTGCCTTTTCGGCATGCGAACCTCAGACCTCAGACCTCATTGAATGCGGAGAAGACTGTGGTGCTGACAAATGAGGCGCAACCGCCTTCATTTCTAGCAACGGACAGCGGACTGAAACTCACCATCCTCCATTTTTAGCAACGGACAGCGGTGAGTTGAAAGTCACCATCTTGCAGCGGAATGTCGGTCAAAAGAGGTTGGGTTGCATATTGACAGCTGCGGGGACACAATGACAACACATCGACTTGGAATATCATCTCCAGCAATTTTTTTTTACGCAAACCGGTGGATTTTTTTTGACCGAAATGTTTCCATTTCCGAAAGCTTAAAATATTTGAGTCCGTGGTTTCATCTGTCGCATGTTTTGGCAGCGGGCACAAGGCAATCTTTTTTTTTGGGGCAATCTACAACTCCCAGCTGGCTACTTTGGATGTTGAGTTTCGAAAATTATGCGCATCAATGGTTGGACCACCGCCAAAAGTTGATTGGAGTGCGGCTTGGAACGGGGCTCTTCATCTTTGGCATGAGCGGGTAAAAAAACTTTATTTCAAATGCACGCGCCAATACATGGACTTAAATCACATGCAAAAACCAATGGAATTTCCCAAGTCATGTTGCCGCTTTACCTGCTCATCGGTGGGTTCAACGTTTGCTGTCGTGGCATCAATTTGGTACTCGTCGCTTGGGCCGTCCATGGCATACGTGGGAATCAACACGTCAGGCGTATTGGAAATACGCATATCTTGGATCGTGGAGGGAAGCGGCTCTGGATGACGTCGTGTGGAACTCACATTTCATTTCATCTGTCAGTTTTCGCCGCATGTAAATAGCAGTTGTGTACATATTGTGTTCAAAAACGGGTTCGCCACCGGCTTGCAGGCATGACCTGCCTTGACCATATACCGTGGCTAAATCTAGTGGATATTTAATTTTTTTTCTGGGCGTGCAAGCTGACCTGGCCTGACCTTTTCTTCGCACCTTTTTTCTGCAGAGTCTCCGTGTTGGACTGTCGTACCGGGCAGTCTCCAGGCAACGAAAGGATTGTTTCGCTGGTCAGTCTCCAGGCGACGAGGGGGGGAAGCCAAATCCAAGCCATGCTCTTTAAGAGAGGGCTGGGGCTCGGCTAGGGGCAGCGCATCGACGTTGTCGTGGGAGGATGTGTCCTCGCATAACAACCTTGCTGCGAGGGCGGTGAAACTGGCATGAGCAAGGAGTGCGGACCATCCGGCGATGAGGGCAACGGTGAGAGCTTGGCGCAAAGGGTTCTAAGCTCTGGCGGATAGAGTGGATATATTTTTGCCGACAAACATTGTTATATTTTGATTTGATTTTGTGTAAAATGTACCTGTTGTTTTCGCTTTTTACATTGCAAACTTCGCTTCTGACATTGCCCATTTCCCTGCCGAACGCTGGGTGACGAGGACACTTGCATGGCAACCACGTCCAACATATCCTCCACGTGGACGCCCGGGCAAGTGGGAAATTGTTTCGACAAATGCGGCCCGATGGGACTCTCTTGTGCCGTGTTTCCTGAATTCCGCTCCACGCGATTACTTCTACGACGTTTTCTGAACGACGCTTATAAAATGCACAGTCTTTTTTGCCCGGCGAGGGTGAATGCACTAAATGGTGGAATCAGGAAACGGGATGGTGAAGGCGGAATCAGGAAACGGGGGTGGTGAAGGATTTGGTGGCGGTGCAAATCCATGTTGCCGCGCGCGTACGGAGCCCAACATGGTACTCATCACCGTAAGGAATTTGGCGCAAAAAAAATGTACCAATTTACGTTGTCCGGGATGCCACCTGAATTTTCTGTTGATTCACCCTCGTTCAAGTTTTGTATCGCGTAGGGAAAAAACGGCCTGCGGAAGAGTTCTAAGTTTTGGCCCTCAGCGTGTCTGTAGGTGCAAATGCCTTATCGGCTGGACACTTCGGATATGTAGCCTGCAAAGCATGTTCGCTGAATCCGGGGGGGGGCGATTCCGACCATTCCACCAAACGCGGGTACAAAAGGTTTTGGTGGAAACCCGTCGACTTTCGATGCTTCGAGCATAAAAAATTTGATTGCAAATGCATCATGGAAAAAAGTGTTCGTCACGAGCATTGCGATCGGTGCAGCCATTCTTGGTTGTTGGATTTTTCCGGAAGTGCTGACAGCAACTGCTTTTCAACGTAGGCCGGTTGCATCGCGTCCAAATGTAAAAACTCTAGGTTTTATAGCCGTCACTATGCGGTGAATTTACCATGTGACAGATCGTGACCTCGCATATTGCATTGGAAACCTATTGGACAACGTCGTGTTGGTCGGCCCACGCCAACAATGGGACGACATGCTGCGAACGTTCTGCCGGTATAAACGTCTGGGGGAAGCGGAACTGGCCGCACGAGATGGTTGCAATTGGGAAGCATTGACGCCGGAGTTTCAATTTTTGCACTGGGTCCTGAAGATCGACATTTGAGAGGCACATATTTCTTTTTCACCTGTGCCTTTCATGGGCCGCCTTCGGGCATACAGGTTTCACTCAATGACTTTTATAGCCGTCAAAAGCCAATTGCACATGCATCCCGGGTGCCGATGACTGTTCTTAGAGTTGCGCAAACATGCCCTTTGTTCAACACGGTAGGCCTGCCGTCGCGACAAAGGTTCGTATTTCAACGTGCATTGCCCTTAGGATTAAGCGGCAAAAAAATTTGGATCCAAAGCGAAACACATACATCGTACATCTGTGATCATTGTGTGTGCTGTGCCCAGCAACACCCAACAAAGCACCCCGATGCTTGGCCCAGCAGGAGATGTTGGCAATGGAGTTTTCAACACACGGGGGGCCATGAGTGCCAAGCACCGTGGAGGTTCGTACAAACCGCGCCGGTGGGACAAATTGTTTGGGCGAGGTGGACATCCATCATGTCACCTTTTAGATATGTTTCGCATGTCATCCCTACAGCAGTGAAGCGGAAACCATACTGGAGTTGCCATCTCTCAATGCTGCGAAATCATTGGCCAACGAGTTTTCGTTTTTGCACGCGGCCATTCGCTGACTCAGTTGTTGTAAGATTCCGTTCTGACCGGTTGCCACATCAATGTGCTCGCAAGATTGGGCTGCACAAACGTGGAATGGCGAGATGCGGGAAAGCAGTCTAAGTCTAAGAGTTACAAAGAGAAAGGATTTGGGTGAGTTCCGAAAAAGAAGATGGTAAGGCAGCGACCTTTTTGACTTGGCACACCTCTAGGAGTACAAGAGCAATGAGGATTTGACGCATTGGCTTAAAGAACGACAATGGGTGAAAAGCCAGGGTGTTGCAAACATCCCATGCCTTCATGGTAGTGTCAAGATACATGCCACAAAGACAGGACTTAGACAAACTAAGCCTACCCGGCAAAACAAAATGACCACCGGGATGTCCCTACATGGACCCTCGTCCCGTTCCTTCGCAGAGAAGTTCAAGGAGGGAGGGTGGGAGAAAAATTACAGAGAGTCTCTGATTTGAGCCAAAATTGGCACAAGTACGGAGGCTCAAACCCAAAATCGCTTCGAATCCCCATTCAGACCCTACCATGCGAGCACAAGCAGTTTGCTGTAAGGTCAGAATGTGCGAGAGGATGCAGCGCTGTTGCTGCAATGTTGAACGTGTAACTACAACGTGCCGAAGATTTTTGGAGTACCGAACAGATCGTCTTGCGAACCTTTTCACATCGTGCAACCATTGTTCCTGCCTGTCCGCACTATCCTTGCTTTGGTCATCCTGGATCCTTTGATGAGGTGGCGTTGATAACAAGTCTGGACCGGTTCCCGGGCCAGCGAAACAATCCGTCTGCGATGACTTCGAGTCTCCACATTGCGGGTTCGAGTCCGTTCTCTGGAAATCCAAGTATGTCCTACCTAATTGTCGCCAACTTGGACGGCCAGGCGGTACATGAGTCCAACTACGCAGAAAGCGATTGCCAGTCGACGCCAATTTGACTCGGTGATACGAAATCGTCCGTGGCAGAGTCTGCCGGAGTCGCAGAATCGTTACTTGCCGCAAGAGCGTGGACCAAGAAAAATACTACATGCGCCATGTGCCAATCCCTTCTTTAGAAATATGCTACCTAAGCAGTTTTGAAAGTCACTGCCAGAAAAAAAGCTACTGCAATGGTGCAAAAATATGATAAGTACATTTGGACTTGAAGATTTTACACCAACAGCTGTGGCTGGCTTCTTGGAGTTGCCACTAATTCTAAATGCATGGGGCTGCTGATCAACAAGATTTGTTATGTTCGTTTTTTTTTAAAGGAAGTGCACCTTAGACCTTGCTTCTATCAAAATAATTCAGAATCAATGTTGCGATGTGCTGAATGTCCGGCTTTGGAAAGTTTGCGTGAATCCAGGACACTTTAATGGCACACAATGGTCTGGTCTTACCAGAACACGTTCTGTGAAAAAAGGGTTGCTATCAAGAGAGTAGATTTGTATATATCGGGCGGCGGATTCATAGTGCTGGACAGGGCACTTTCATTTTGAAGGCTAGTCTTTGGACAGTCTTCGGCTCTATGGTGGTCGGATCCGCAAGGGAACTGTCCCACTGCCCGTCGTCCCGGCCGAAGTGTTGTTGAGATCCAATGCTTTTGTCCAAGCATAGGGTATTGTGTGAATATTCCTGCTTCCCGCTTGTGTTTACTTCCAGGCCGGCGCTTTTGGGCTGTCCATCATATCACTTGGACTTGCCAGTTTAGAGGTCCACATTTCAACAGAAACACACTGGATCGATAGGCATAACTTAACCCACATCACGTAACTTATAACCAACTATTAAAGGGATGGGGTGCATGAGGTATTGAACAGATCGCCCCTTTTCGGAAATACAACATGACCAGTCTGTAGTCATTTCACAACCCTGCAAACTGCAAATGTGTTCAAAATCACGTGAACAAGCAGAAGTACAACGAACTCCGAGACGTTATGTACTATAAGAACTACTATCAGGCCCAGACTTGTTCTGAATGTCTTCTTTCAGCTTTTCCCTGACAGAGTAAAGGTTCTTGAGAATCTCCTTGTCCTCAGTGATATGCATGCTTTTTCAATTCATCCATGCTTCACTGGGATGGCTCTGTGCTTGGAGTGGAACGTGCAAAAGCAAAACCTTCGAAACCCGGCAATGTGCATCATTGAAACTCAAAACACGATCTCCCAAACGTTCTAGCTTCCCAAAAAATGAGTACAGAATAGCACTTGGACCAAACACCCGGCAATCCAAATCGCACTCCAAACTTTTTTCCACTCTCTGCACTCATTGCCGCATCATTCAGGCTGCCTTCTTGGCAACCTTCTTCTTTCTGAAGGACTGCTTGATCTTTTGGTACCTTGCTAGACATCGGTTGTTGTAGAAAGCAAGATCCGCAGAATGTTCACAGATCGAATGAAATCAGCCTCTTCCTTTTCAATCCCTTTATCTCAATTCAGTCACTTTTTCACAGCATCATGATTTCACTTTCAGTTTCTTCAATCTCAGGCAGCCGCTTCGTCAAAGCCATCTTCAGCAGATCCGGGCGGTTCCAGGTCGATCCGATGATCTGCAGCGGTGTCGGTTGATCGGTTCATTTCTCTCATCCCAGCACTGACCACCCACTTGCCTTCTTCAGCTGCTCAGGGCCCTGCTTCTTGCCTGAGTTCAAGTGAGTTCAAACCCATCCGAACTCGAATCATTTTCAAAGTCAGTTCGCTTGCTTTGGGACTACTTGGTCCAATCACATGGATGAATGACTCACAAATCTCCAACCCGCTCTGTCGTCAAGATACCCTTCTTGACACCGGTGGTCACCAGCATAACTCCAGGACGGTACATCCTGCAGCAATCAATTCACAAACGCCTGAACAAAGATGATAATCCTAGCTATCCCCCCAAGGCTCCCCCCAAAAATAAGAACATGAAGGCCTGTAAATGGAAAAATGGAGGCTAGTAATAACTTCTCATTATATATTTGACTAACCATAACTAACCCATTATCAAACCCTTCTTTCGTGGGGAACGGCAGCTTTGAGGTGGGCATCTAGGATTTCCGTATTTGCTTCACGTTTTGAGCAAGTGATCTGATGATCTCACCTGGATGCTCTCTTGGGTCGGGTGGTAAGGACAATGGACTCCTGGATTTTGCAACGCATCTGCGACATGTATCGAAGTGTTTGGTGACTCAACAAATTGACAAGGGATGACGATGAGACACTAAGGTGCTCCTTCTTGCCCACCTTCTTGGCATCCAGTCCCAGCACCTTTTTGGATGCGAGGCCGCTGTACCTAATTCCAGCAGTGTAAGATTGGACGCATCATCACTCATGAACTACGGACACACTACCACAGTCCATCAAAGTTCCCGCTGGGCAAGACACTTGAACTTGTTCAAACCGCAAAGATTTCCTGCATGTCAGTGCAAGTCTACAAAAAGTTGGACATGCGACCTAATGTGTGGTCAAGCTTATTCAAGATTGTGCTCAAAGCAGTCGATAAGCGCAAGCACCAATCCTGGCTCACTTGTCATGGTCGGGAAGTTCTTCCGTTTCTGGATGAAGCATGATTGTTTCCTGCCATCAAGTGAGCAAATGTGCAAGAAGGCAAAAAGAATATCTGTGTGAAGTTTTTCGTGCTTTGTGCATCTCTATCATCTCTTCACTCAGGGTCTGGCTTTACGCACTCCCAAAGAAGATCAGGAGCCGCCATTGCTAGAGCCGCGGTATCGGCACACGGCTAATTGAGGCAGAATCCCTGTGCCAAAACAGCAGCGGATTGAAAGTTCACAATTTTCCGTGATTTTTTGTAGCGCCCTCACCCCCCCCCCCCCATGATTAAAACTTGTGGATTCGCTGGGCAAATGGCATTTGCGAACTTCTCAACCTTCTTGGCATCTTTGCTGTCAAGCCTGGCTTCGATTTCCCTAAAAAGAACAAAACTGTTTTGGCAAAGCCTTTCACCACCAGTGCCACCACCACATCATTGGGTTCTGATTATCCAAGGAGCAAGTCATTTCAGCAGAGTTCAAATATACGGTCTTCATAGAAACTCAGCGGGTGAATTGCGTACGCTGACAGAATCAAACGCTCCACTTCCCAGTTTCTCAAGTCAGGGTTTGCATTGCCCTCACAAATGCCTTCGTTCAGTGCGATCCAGCGATCGCTCTGCCCTCTGAATGGCTGCCTACAGCATGATTCATGTTCCCACGCGGCATCAGCGCGAAACTGATGGGACATGTTTGCAGACATCCCACTAGCGCAGGAACATCTGTCAATGAGCGCCTCCACATCCAAAGCATGCTTCTCAAGCTGCTTCTTCATCTCAGCAAGCTCAGCAGTGCGCCTGGAAGACGAACTCTCACAACTTCTTACATCTCAACACACCCCTAATGTATTCTTGCGGCATGCTCTTTGCCTGGAAAGGCAATCTTCAGTCCTGTGGTTGGCCCTATTTGTGTCCTGTCGGGAACGATGTTTTTGACAGCTGACTAAATGCGCGCAAATCAAAGTGCGATAAAAAGGCCCATGTAGGTCACCCAGTCCTGCTTCACTTTGAAAATGGTTTCCAAGCTCGTGTTGCGGTGGCAACTGCATTTCTCCAAGAGTTTGAGGGTGTCCTGCAAGTGCAAACCTTTGCTGACTTGCGAGTAGAGCAAAAATAATTGACTACCACATGCATGCATGAATTGCTGTCCGCAATGAGTTCTTTTGAGGCTTGCTCCGCTTTTTTCTGCTCCTAGGCCGGATGCTGGAAATGCTTGAATAGAATAAGGCAACTGGGGGAACCCAAAACCAAACCTTTGCAAGTTTCCACTGTTGCGACTGTCCACGTCACCTGCCTCGGGAGAAAGTTTATGCCCAGAAGGTGTTTGGGTCTCATTCGTTGCTGCTGCCTGCAGGCCAATCAACTGCTTCTAAACAATGTGCTGTTAAAACCGTAGCTTGCCACATATATATATATATATATATATAGATAATATAATATATATATATATAGGTAGGATATTGCGTTTCCACCAGAAACTTGCCTCCTCTCCTTCCTTCGGGGCCTGAACGCATGGAAGGAATTCCAGTTCTTGCGATCTGTCATCACACTGTTTTGGCTGCACTGGCACCAGACATGGCTGGCCTCCTCTGGCTTCACCTCTTTGGTCTCCGCCTTTGTGTCTTTTGCTTCTTTTGTGTCTTTTGCTTCTTTTGTGTCTTTTGCTTCCTTGGGTTCCTTGGGAGCATCCTTTCCTTCTTTTGGCTTGCCACCATCCTTTCCAGCTTCTTTCGGCACCTCTTCCTTTGGGTCTTTCTCCGTGGGCTTCTTCTGGCAGGGATCAACACATGCTCCAAGTCTTGAGATTGAATGATTAGACTATTCACACAAGGTTCCTATAGTTCCTAGCCACATGGCCACAATCTTAACAGGGCCACAGTCGCCTCGACTGCCTCTTTAGGGGATTCCTGTGCAAAACAAGTGCGAGATCTTAGGCTTACAGCAGCTTGAAGAAACATCTTCAGAGATCAAAGTTGAGCCTCA
Organism: Breviolum minutum Mf 1.05b.01; assembly: GCA_000507305.1. Lineage (NCBI taxonomy): Eukaryota > Dinophyceae > Suessiales > Symbiodiniaceae > Breviolum > Breviolum minutum. The sequence goes on from DF241705.1 coordinate 40,024, forward strand.
CCGTTGGCCGCGCCCTCCTGACCAGAGAAGAGAAACTCAGTTTCCAGTTAGAGAAGGGAAAGCCTTCTTCACTGACAGCATCAGGATAGAAGACACCAGCAAGCGCATGCTGTACGGATACATTTAGCAGCCAGGAATTTTGGAACAGGATGAAGAATTCGAAAAGCCTACCTGGTCCAAAAAAAAACCAAACACAAATAGACAGTAGACACAACACATTGTTTATGAAAAGAGAAACTCGTTTTGGGTACCCTGTCCTCAGAGAAGGTGACCTCATTCTTCTCACCATTGCCCTTCTTAGGGCTGTTGGCCTTGCCAAACATTTTCGCATCACCCAAGAGAAGGCAACCTCCCCAAGGATGGTTCATGTCCTGCCTTTGGAGACTTCACGGGTGGAAGGGCCACCTGCGGCCTTACCAATTCTGGACTTTCAAGGGTTCAGTTGCAAGTGGTGGCATACACGGCATACACCTCTCACCATTCAGTGCCTGTTTCAAAGTCAAAAGAGCTAAGACCTGCCAAGTCCCAAACGAGAGAGTCTTCAAATCTTCCATCATCTGGAGGCGCCTCAAGTAGCCAACAAACGTCGAAGATGCAACTCTTCCAATTCTCCTGATTATTCAGTGTCATCTTCTATTGGCATGTTTATCATGTTTTTGGACATATGACAGACTGGTTCAACTTGCTGTCCTCGTGGATCCAACATGGTCTACAAATGTTTACCATCCAAATATCATGCGCTAGGTTCAGGACCGTGAACCCGTGTCTTCTGACAGGAACTTTCGCTTGTCCCTGATCCATTGGCAGGGGCTGAGAAAGTTGTGAAATCCCCTACAACACAATGAGACCTGAAAACTTCAGTGCATTCACACTGCGAAACTCGGAGAACGTGCCTCATATCGTCGACAATCTTCTTGCCTTGTTTCTCCAGCTCAAGTAGCTCCTGAGCAAGTTGAAACAGAAATGTCCGACTCGAATTTCAAAGGGCATTTATTTCGGGACATGCCTTGCGAGAGTCTTCCAAGATTTGCTTCTCAGAGTTCAGTGCCTAGGTTTCAAAAGTTCAACAGCGCACTACATCTTGTACACAGTCACAACACAATTTTCCGAAAATAAAAGAGGCCGGATACATGATTGATACCATAGGTAGAAAGATAGATAGATCGATAGATAGATAGATAGATTGATAGATAGATTGATAGATTGCTTGATAGATATATTGATATACATATGGGAAGATCTGAATTGATTCTGCTCCACATCTCGCTGCCCATCAATTGTCATCAACTCTTAGGAAGCGACGTCCGTCAAGGCCTCGGACCAGACAAGAAGCTTCAGTGGCTCGTTCCGAATCATTCTTTACCGGTCTGACATGTTGTCCTCACCATGGTTCGACATCAACTAAGGTGCCAGACATCCTTGAATTTCTCTGGATCAGGCCTTTTCTGGCGCAGCTCCAAGCGCCGCTCACAAACCTGAGAGAGGGAAATGAGCGGATCCGTGATGAGGTGCAACTGGTCAATTTGTCCCCAAGCCTGCAGGTTAGCAAAACCTCTGTAGCGCTCATGGGTCAACTTGCTCAGGCTATCCTGGCCAAGGACATGTGACAATGTGGAAACGGCTAGGCCTGTGGCATCCTTCCATCTGTACACTTGAGGGCTGGTAGCCCCAGGAAGCCTCCGTTTGCAAGATTCCATCCTCAATGTCCTGGAAGGAATCATGTTTTCGGACAGCATCAAGGCATCAAGATGTGGTTTGTCTCAATTACCAATGTGGAAGCTGCAAAGACGTCCTGCATGCACTTGAAGGATGTGGCAATAACCTTCTCGTGAGCAGCTGCCTAGCAACACGCAACACATGAGGGATGAACGGATGAACCCTGCCAGCACAAACATGTGAATGATAGTGTGAGATGTGACTCGCAAAACCAAGGGCTTCTGCTCGCCTTGTTGAAGACCGCAGCTTTCTTTGCTTCTTTCTCTCGCTTGTCCTTATGGTAATTTGAGTGGGAAGTTATCAGGGGCATTTGCAATAATCAAAGCTTCAAGAGTCCGTATTTGTCAGAATTCCTCACCTCCTCTGCGTTCTCCTCGTAGAGAGCAACATGTTGTGCGACAAGACTAAGTTCCATGCCGCTTCTTGGGCAGCTTCCTTGTTCGATGCCTGCTCACAAAAAAAGTGCAGCGAGGTGACGGAGAAACACTGAGAAACAGCAACATATGTAACAAAAAATTATAAAAAATTCAATAAAGTTGCCCCCCGTCTGGATGGAAATATTCTGTGCATGTGCTGTAAAGGCAAGCTTGGCACCTCTGCAACCTCGTTGTTGCGCACAACCGTCAGCATGTCGCGGATCAAGTTTCGAGCCTCCACTTTGAACGGTGGAACTGAAGTTCAAAGCCTGCTGTATATATATATATATACACATGCATATATAAACTCTATTCCATCATGTTGTGCTGAACCAACATGACTCAGCAAAAAGAGAGGAACAAACCTGCATCATATTCTTCTCAGACGACTCGATCCACTTCCCCTGGCAAGCGTGAAACAAGATCCCTTCAAGCAATTTAGCAACCACCAGAATGCATGGCCCACTAGCCCAGTGCACAGTTCTCTTAAGTTTGGCCGTTCCTGGTTGCAATATGCGGCAATGCAAACCGGCCTGATTGCCAGGCGACATGGGTTCTGGTGGCGCGGTCTCCTTTTTCTCTTCTTCCTTCACCTCTTTCGCATCCTTTGGATCCTTCGCCGCTGTATCTTTCCCCGGCATGTTGATCAAAAAGCCACTCTCCGGAGGCACAACAAGTGGATTGCTTGAGCCGTACAGAAAGGCGGTCAGGCACTAGCTGAGTGGAATTCCCTCACTGAACCTTTGCAAGCATTGATCGTATAGCTTTTGTAGGAGATAAGGAACGGGCTAGAACAAATTAACAAATGGCTTTCAATGGGGTCGCTTGCAAAACGCCCTTACCATATGAAACATATGCCGGAAACAGTAGACCTTGCATCCAGCAACACGGGCGATAGCAAGAGTTTCTTTTTGGCTGCAGTCAGTCTAGAAAAAGTCCATTGACTTTCCTTCGGCCTCGTCACCAGCTGGCATCTCCTCCAAACAGGCTTTGAGAGCCTCAAATGATGGTTCGTACATCATATGCAGTCATACATCATACATGCATTATACAGCATAAACACTACCAAAACAGTACAGAAAGTTGCTAACTCCGTTTCCTATATCATATATCCATTCCAATTTCAATGTGGTCTTAGTCTTGGTACATCATATGCACACTCCCACGGCCCATTTCAAGTTCTACGTCTCTCCCTTCGCGTCCTGTTTCTGCCCAGGGTGCAAATCCGGCAGGTCATCTGGCTCCTGATGAAGTCAGAAGCTAACATGTGAATCATGTCAATGACATGGTGACATGCACCATATGCTGCTATACATGTTACTTGTACAGCTTTTGTTTTCAATTGGGAGTCATGACTGAAGCAAATCTCATGATATTCGATGGCTCCTCCTCTGGCGGCGATGGCATACAGGAGTCAGGCAAAGGCGCATCAGGTGGTGTCGCATCACCTGGTGGCAACTCAGCTTGATCGGCTGGATCCGTTCCTGGCAAGCACAAAATGAACAACGTAATGATGCAGTAACTTACCGCAAAGGACGGCAGCAAACAACAGCAAACAACAACAACAACAACAAACAACAACAACAACAACGGAAGGATGCATCCTTCATAAACTCTCTCATTAAGGGACAGAATCGGTGGGCCTGGCTTTGAGCCGCTAGCCTGGGCTGCTTTCTTGGCAGCTTTTGCTTCTTTGGCTGCTCGCTTTCGCTGGTTGCGCTCCTGTTAAAGCAAGGCTAAGGAGCGCAATGAGAAGCTGACAGAAGGTGAGAATAGATGTGAGTTCATAGATCCAGTTTGCAGTTCAATGTTGAAACAGCTTGTATAGAAACCAGCTCTGCTTCTTCAGTCTTTTTCTCGCACGGCACTTTTCGTGAAGCGTGCAGCGAATTACGGTCTTCGTGCAAGTAATTAGAGGCAACGGTGCCTAGTTTCAAACAACTAAGAGAATCTGATATGATCGGATGCAGCGGGCTGCATTGTGGTGCAGGTGCAGCAGGCCAACTGTTTCAACTTCAGTTGGAACTCTGTGCACCTCAGGCTGTCTCTATGACTCTACGACGAGCTTTCTACTTGCCCTCCATGGTGCACATCATGAACTAGCCCTGATTGGAAGCCACTGCGGACGGCTTCCCCTTCTGATGGGGGATAGTCCAAAGTCAGCACCATTGGCTTGCTGTTCTACTGGCCCATAGAAACGGCCAGCCAGAGAAGGTGGCAAGGGCACGTCACGAGCAGTGTAACCTGCATAACCGCAACTAGTCGGAATGCTACCCAAACTGCCATAGCTTCTCTCTGTGCGATTTTCTCGCTCCGAGCGCTGTGGCGTTGTGCTGCGACGTTCAAAGGCTTCACGGATTTGCTTCACACAACCAGCAGGTGGCGCTTCGCCTCCTATGGTCCCACTGCCACCACTGCCACGACTGCCAGCACTGCCAGCACTGCCACTGGTTACGCTGCTTACACCCGGCACGGCACTCACAAAATGCTTGACTTCGGCTACCTGAGTGGCCTGAGCTTGAGAAGCCTGAGCTGCCCGAGTGGCCTGAGTGGCCTGAGTGGCCTGAGCGGCTTGAGAAGCCTGAGCTGCCTGAGTGGCCCGACTGGCCTCTGCTATGTTGTTCTGTGCTGTCTCCGCCTTCAATTTCTGATCTGAAGATGGTACCACTTCGGCAGCTCCTAACTGCACCTTCACCGCCTCCTTCAAGCGAGCGTTTTCATCTTGTAACGCTGTCTTCTGATTCCTCTCTGCCAAGAGCTTCGCGTTTGAATCGCTGAGCTGTGCCTCCAGCTTTTCCACTGATCCCTGCAGTTGTGCAATGGTCTTCTGCGAAGTCTTTTGATTCTCATCACTTTTTCTCTGTAGTTGTCGCAGCTTCTCCTCTAGTCCCACCTTCTCACGCTTTAGCTTTTCATGCTCAGACACAAGCTCCTGATAAGTCTGAGAGTGCTGTGAGGTACTGTCACAGGCTTCCTGGGGATTTTTGGGGGGTGATGTTTCCGCTTGCACACTCTGGCCCAGGACAGGCGTTGGAGGCAGGGTGCGGACACAGGTGCCTGGAAACCACCCAGTCTTTTCCTTGCCTTCTTTGTGTCCTCCCCACCATCCTGTTTCATCCTTTTCCAAAACAATCACAATGTCATTGAGCTTTAAACTCAGCTGCGTCTCATCTGTGGCATCATGCTTCTTCACCACCACCGCACGGACACACTCTTGGCATTCAGCCTCTCCCCAGTAGGACTCCATGGACGTCTCCATGGCTGTCTGCTGCATAAGGTCCAGCCACTCAGCCCTCTAGTTTTGAAGTAAACCTCCAAAAATGAATTTCATGTTCTTTTGATGTTTACAAGTATTTCAAGTTCTTCATTTGGCATGGCTGTAGTGGGTTCATATTGTTTAGCATGTCCAAATGATGCATTAACAAACCATCCTGCTTGCAGCCTTGAGCTCGGGCCAGCTTCAGTTGAATTAACAACAATATTTTAAATTTTGGTACATGGCTTGACTCATCAGAGGACTAAGGAGCATTGCACTGGTCATAAGGTCTTCTTTTATGTTGCCATAAGTCATTGTCCCATTAGTCCCATTGTCCTGCTTCTTCTTCTTTTCTTCTTCTTTCTTGGCTGCCACGAGGGCTTTCTCCGCTGCTTCAGCTGCCCTGCGCTCCTTCCGTCAGAATCAAGCTAGCTCATGTGAAAAAGATTAGCCTCTTCAAAAAAGAAAAGATAGTGCACACTCTGCGCCCAGCTGAGTCCTGGCGCTTCTGCTGGATGCGTTTGATGCGCGCCTCATCTTCGGCCTCTGCGGCCTCTGCTGCTTTGGCAGCTTCCGCAGCTGCAGCCTCTGCATCTATCTCCGGGGCCACTGGCACATCTGGCTTAGCCTCACGCAAAGCTTTAATCAAGAACTGGGTCCGATGATCACATGGTAAGATGTTCAGAACATCCTGGACCATCCCCAACGCCAGTTTCAGCTTAGGCCCCCTGCAGGCTGTGGCGGCGGCAAGTCTGGCGCATCTTCCGCCATAGCTGTGCCAGTGACCTTCAGAAACACTTAGAATATGCATACCTGGCTTTCCTCTGTTCATGTCCTCATCACTTCTTGACAATAATATCAGAATATGCATGTACATAGTAGAATTAGGCCGTACATTGCAAACACAACAGTGCCTCGGCTTCTACGGGTGGCGATGAAGGTTCCTCTTCCTCCTCTACCGGCTCCCTGTACACATAGAGCTCCGGCAAGCCGCCAAAGCGAAACCTGCTACAAAGCCAAAGCAGCCGCTACAGTGGCTTTGATTTTCACTGATTGAAAGAAAAAACGGGACACATCGTGGCGGCACCTTGCACCATTGACTAGTTCAACAGGGGACTTTGCTTCCAACTTCTCCTTGTTCAAGGCCTTTGCGCAACCACAGAAAAAGGATGAAAAAAGGTAGGTCAAAAAGATTGCTAGAATGCGCCAGACATTGTCTAATCATTATTTCTGGTCATAAATAGCTATGTATCTGCAGCCCAGTCGCAGTGCCATAGGTTGAGCCAAGGTCATTCAAGAACAAGAGTGGACCCTGACTTGTCACTTCTGCCTCACAAAAGGAAAGAAAAAATCTAGGAAATCCCTTGCAGTACATGTTGCTGCCTCAAATCTCGCCCACTGAAATCCATTTCAGAACAAACTTGAGATCTGGACGCAGCGCGGAGGCACTCTACAAATTTCACCATTGTAAAACACAGGTGTCGTTCATCCACTCTCTTCAGATTTCAGCCGAGCAGCATGTTTTCTAGAGATACGTGGGTTGTTGATAGCAATATCTACTCCAGCTGGACCACGACCTCAACACATCCAATAGCCCTGATTGTTGGGCAATCCGGAAGCATCATGCCGATGACTGGGCTACAACTGCTCAAACCGAATGAAACACAGCGGCCCTATATTTCTTGCCAGTGCACCTATGATCCAACTGGACTTGTCTTTATCCAGTGTATGAGTACGCTGGAGCTTCCCAGACTTGTACACTTCAAAGCAGGGGCTTGAAGTGGGCTCGATCATGTCTGGAATCTTCTGGTTCCAGATCTGCGCAGGCCCGCAGCTTCAAAAATCCGAATCATGCCGTATACCGTATACAGTACACTGTAGCAGTGGGCAACATGACATGTTGCGAGCATGGCCTTGGCTTCTAGCTTTTCAATCTTGGCCTTTCGTTCTGCTTCTTCTGCTTCACTTTTTTGGTCCTACCCATCTGGCCCCGACTTCACTATGATCCCCAAAATGGCGGCACCCTCCCTGTGGCGCCCAGCATGCCATGTCACACAGTTCAAAACGGCTGACACTGATCTTGCCTTCTGTTGAACCTTCTCCTCTTCAGCTTTCTTCTTCTTTTCCTCCTCTTCCTCTGCCTGCTTTTTTCGGGCATCCTCAGCCAGCTTTCGTTGTAGAATGGAGTGCTGCTCGAAGACCATCGCCTAGTACTCCACAACAGTGAAAAGGGATGAAGTGACATTGCGCAATACTAAAACGCTGCTTTGAAGTTTGGAAAGCTAGCCAGGTGTATAATTATACAGCCTTTCGTCTTTGTGCTTCTTGCTCCTGGGACAAAACTGCTTGTCAACCAAGCTCGACTTGAAACACCATGCCATGAATTGCTGGCAGGATGGTAACCACGTCCTTCTTGCGAACCTCCGCCTCCTTCTTACGCCGCTCTTCTGCCAAAGCTTCTAGTTCTTGCCTTAAGGTAGACTGGCAAAAGCCGAAATAGCACAAAAAAGAATGACTTATGACCTTCTCCTAGTGAAGAACTGTGAAAGCAAGGAGAACGACATCAACTTGGAGCAAAACACAGCACAGCATCACAGTAAACCCGTTGAACAGCCATGGCGCTGCAGCTTGCGCTCCTCAGCCTCCCTTTGTAGGCGTTCCTTTTCCCGTTTTGCCTCAAGCTCCTTTCGCTCCTTCTCAAGGCGAGCAGCTTCCTCCTGCTTCTTCTTTTGTTCCAGCTCTTTGGCCTAGTAGCGGTGGAACGCAGAAGCAGAAAAAAGCTCTTTTCGGTTTCTATTTTTACATTGAAAAAATCGCCTTCTTGGCAGCTTTGATTCTTCTCTTCTCCTCCTCAACCAATTCCTGAAGATTTTTGTTGGCACTCCAGCCGAAATGAATGAGTAACAGAGTAACATTCAAAACATTTCAAAAACTGTCCTCCTCTGCTTCAGCTTCCTCCTCAACCTCCTGATATTTTCTTTTCCTTTCTTGCTCTTTCTCGGCAGCTAGCTGTGCACCTTTCCTAGCTGCCTCTTCTTCCGCGTCCTTCCAAATGACTGCGCATGGATTTTGATTCTGCCCACAAACAGACAATGCCTATGGACACCTGTGTCGCTACATTAAGTTCTGCTAGAAGCACACAGCAAGGCAGGATACCTCCCACAAGAGAATCTGACAAGAACGTTTCAATCTCCATGATTGGTGAAGCAGTTATGACACTGGATACTGGCGTGAGGACTGCATAAGGAGTCGATAACAATATAAGTTTCCCAGCTTTAGCCAGCATGATTTGCCTTGCCAGAATTCTTTGAATCCTCGCCATTGGAAGGGACTTGCTTTGTTCCAGTGGGCGGTTGAACCTTGGCAAAACAACAAAGATGGCAGCACAAATGCAGAATGAAAACCCTGGCCAATTTTATGTCGACAAATCGACAAAATTACGTCAATTCACCAAGGGCCGGGCCTGCGTGCGGTTTGTAGCTGGATGTGCGTAGTAATAGGTTCCTTAGTGCTCAGAAATGCTGAATTTGCTAAAGGCAGACTTGGCACTGAAATCTTTGTCCAATCGAAGTCAACCGAGGCCGGCGCCTGGCTTGGTGCGTGACTCGATCTTTTTCCACCCGCTGGGGAGCTCCTCACGAAGAGCTTGCCGTGGCAAGGGGTTCCTCTTCAGACTCTCCGAGACGAAGTCGATCCTGGTAAAGGGAATGTGTCTCATATTCACATGGTGGACCGACAGCTGAAGGCAAGATTCATCAGGCACTCTCTTCGGGCAGTAAGGGAAGGTTGCTGACTTATGCTGACTTATCTGCCTCTGAACATTTTAAGGTTGTGCCAAGTATCACTGACGACATAGCTTCCGGAGACACGTAGTGGCGAGGGCGCTCATTTCAAGCCACTATTCAAACATACTTGGTATTGATAGCACAAGTCCCACACTGTGTACATATTCTAGATGTGGCTTGGAATGGCCTGTTAAATAATATATCAATACAGCAGCTCAAAATGGTTTGCCTGTCCATTTCGTGTCCAGCTTTGCAAACGTGACTGGAATCTTGGAATGTCTGTGAAGTAGACTCTTTGAGCAAACATAAGTGGCAAAATGCCAAAGAATTGACACAGCTGCTGGAGCGACCAAGTCGTCTCTCTGAAGCAAGTTTCTCAGCAATGATCCTCGTGATATGTTTTTCGCGACAAAAATGTCCTAGGCTGTTTGGCTACACAAATGTGTATAAGGTGCGGATGCCTGGCAAGTGCCCTAAAGGAAACCACCATCAAACATCCATCTAAATAATCCAAATGATGTTCCCTATGGGAGCAGTGGATTAGAGCGTCATGCTGCGTCTCCAGCTGCTTAGCAGCACGAAACCAGCGTGCCACAATGTAGCAATTGACAAAATTGCAATGCAGCCTGGTTTCAAACAAAAGCATCCTCAGGGGAGCTGTTTCACAGGTTGCACGAGATTTACTCGCCAAGGTACTACCAGTATAGTGATGAGTCTTAAGAGATACCATACATCATCATGACCGACGCTTCTCACATTCCAGTTAAGCGAGACCCAACAGCCGCATGTCCAAGCCTGGCACAGTCCAGGTGATGTTGCCGGGAGCAAGCTGGCGCAAAACCAATCACAACCCGTGACAGGTCCACGCACTGGCGGAAGCTGTGGGCGCTGACGCTGCTTCAACCTGCCACAAGAAATTTCAGGAAACCTTCGAAGTCCTGATCCGATATGATATGAAGCTTCATTTGCCTCATGTTTTGACCTGACTAGGACTATGCAGGGGCTAAGGTAAGGACAAGTCTCTCTCGTTCTTCAAGTGCTTCTTCATCCATTGGTCAAACCTGTTACAAGACCGGCTGACACGCTCATCAGAGTTTGACACTGCCAATCTGAAACAAGCCAGCATCTCTGCTTCATATTCTCTTTGAGGATGAGCTCTTGGTCAAAATGAACCGCCGACGCCTAGAACAAGATTCTTGCGGCACCCTTTGCACAGCAAGAAAACTTTGATGGTGACACCATGGCCTGAGAGAGCATACTCCCAGCCTAAGAGCATCAAAGCAACTTCCAGGTAAAAAGAAAATATGAGATGCATGCTAAGATACGCTAAGTATGTTTGACAGACTTGGTGCACTGCCGAACTTCGGCGCATCGATGATCTTCTTCCAGCTTGCACCTTTCATGGAGCAAAAGCTATGCATATGGATCTACGGGAGATTGGTCTGATGATGCTGCTACTGTGCCAATGACAACTCGTACTGACGCACAGTTCACGTTCTTGGGTCTTGACAGCCGCTTTTGCAGCAGGCTCCTGTGCGACAAGGGTACGTTTATTCATGCCAATGTCTATGGCCACAAAGGTGTTCACTTGGCGTGGAAATGAATGGGTAGGTAGGACACCAAGAGTCAATTACTGTAATTGACTAAAACAAATCAAAGCAACCAAATAAACCCAAACACCGTTGAAGTTGTCACCAAGAAATGAAGCAACGTAAGGAGGCATTAGAGGCCCAAATTGATTTTCATGGCTGGTGATATCGCGATCTCGTTTTTGCCTCCTCGACTGTTGATTTCTTCATGCCATAGAGCGCTTGGTAGGCGACTGCGAAACGGACAAAGGAGCAAGCCATTCGAATCCAAAAAAGTTATATAATACAATATACACGAAAAAACGAATTCCGCTTGTCAATTCAGCCTCGTGTCAAACTAGCATCTGCTTGCCTCAGCAGGTTCGAAATCTCTACATCTGGGTGCACATGGATTCGTGTGTTGACTTAGCAGCCGTCTAATCATTAATCAAATCTTTTCCTCTCTGCAGGTGTGTTGCGGCCAGCTTAGTTGAGGTACTTTTCTACCCTGATGACTCTGCTGCAACATGCTGCAAGAACACCCTCCACTTCTGTCTTCACCGAAGACAGAAGAACCGCCAAAGACTTCCAAAGAGAGAATGGCTGAGCAACATCAAATCATCATAATGTCGGTCAAGCCGCTGTCTCTTCTCATCCCTTTGTATCTGCACCTCTTCCCTGCAATCCAGCAACAGCAACAACAACAAAAAAAGACCTTGTTACACCTCCACGCACACTTGTCATATTGCAACGTAAACCAAAACACCTTAGATATCTGATATACAAACCACCAAGTTTATATATGGTAAATGGTGATACCCAAAGAGCAAAAATGTTTCCAGTGAGCCTGTGAAAAGGACCATCACTTTGGGAGGAACAAGCTTTACTGAGCTGTTCGGTATATAAAGAGTGTATATAGTGCGTTTGTAAATATTGCACACAGAGCTGCACCACAAGCCTGAGCTCATTGAGGCGAGCCAAGGCAGTCATGAAGCTGGCGCTAGCCCTCAGAGTGAGATTCCAAGAAAAAGCGCAATGAATCCACTGAAGCCACCACCATCCCCATCCAGCTGGTCTTACTCTTCCTCTCCTGACCATTCATTACCTTCCCTCTCTGCTAAGCCAAAAGCGTACCGACAATCTCTTTGACCAGATCTGTGGAACCGGAACCTCGGCTGGGCAACCAGGAACACTGCATTCACACCACACTACTTAGCAACATAGTTCAACACCTACAAAGATCGGGTTGTGCTTGAAAATCTTGCGCGCAGCGCCCTCCTAGTGCACTTCACACACTAAGCTGCCAGCTGGTCGTTTGCTCACTCCTCATGTGAAACTGAAGCAACGCATGAATTGCTCTACAGTAAGTATATAGCTCATCTTGACACACCACCGTGACAATGACTTCATCTCTTCGTCAAAGCTATTCATCGGAGAGCATCACTGTACGATTGGAAATGCTCGCTTGGTCCACCCAGTGCAGCTGAGATTCAGCTCTATATCGTCAGTGATTCGGAGAACCTGACAGGCAGGAGCAGGCAGGGTCACAATTGTGAGTGAAATATTGCTAAGGGCAAAGCTGTTCGAACCTGGGCACATCAACAGCTCTGACATCTGAAAGGGACGACCGAGCTTTCCATGTCATGTTGGAAACCGTCTGTGATCGGAACTGACGGCGTGATGCAGGATGTTTCCGCCTAAGGCAAGGCGATCGATACTTCCCAAATGATGTGTTCAATGTCGCAGAAGCTGAATATCATCTGCCAAGTCGCCAAAAGCCGGTCCACATTTTCAGCACCCAGTGCCTGTTGCAGGGTTTTTATACTTCCCCACTTTCCTACTTTCAGAGTTACTTGCACTCACTGGCCCAAAATTTGCAGACCAATGACAACTAAACCTAGAAGTGCTGCAATTCATTCTGTGCTCCGAGGGACCCTGGAGGCTGGGTCATCCATGTTTCCTTAAAGCCGGCCAACAGAAGACTCCACAGGACACATGTCAATTTTGCAGCTTTCATTTCAGGGTCCATGAACTCGGCTCCACACGGCAGGCTTTGTATTTCAGGTAGAGTCCTGTCATCAAAGAGTCTAAGAAAGAGCAAAAGATCAGAATGAAGCGTTTGTATTGCAACTCTTGCCATCCACCGGCGCGCCCAAGCAGCCTCCACTCGTGGTTTGCTCCGACAACGGCTTGCCAGTCTGCAAACATTTTTCTCTCCATGACATGTCTGCCATCAGAAGTCTGAGAACTAGAAACTTTTAGATTTCACAGAGGTCGAAAACACTGGCACAAGAAACGCAGCAACTACGACTGTCCGTTTAACCCGAGAATTTCCTGATGACAGGGCATCGAACACCCAACTACTGTGCCTTGTTCAGTGTTCCCAGGAATTCCTGTCGCTATGGCCATGGAAAGCAAATGGATGTGAATGGACTGAAAAATGAAAAGGACGGTGGCATTCATCATTCACCATATAAGTAATGTCAAGTCTGGGCTCAGCCATGCCTGCAAAGCTATTCTTGACAATGTGTCAGAAGCCAAGGCGCCTATACAGCTCAGAGACTCCGTCCACAGCTCCACCAACTCTCAAAACGCAGGACTAGGCTTTGAACGTTGCTGTCGTGCTGGTCCATCCTCCCGCTGCACTTGTTGCAGCCACGCCTGCTCTGTCAAACCCCTGAAACGTGCATGGCATTTTGAAGTGGAAATTTCTGAGCTCATCTCAGCTCCAGGCTCCTGTGTCAGAAAGCCTGAAACAAAAAAAAAACATTCAACAGGAGAAGATTCATCAATCCCCAAATGTTTTGCTCCAAGAAACAACGTGCCACACATCACTCCTTTCAATGCAGCTGAAGGGCGCTCCAGATGCAGGTCTTCCAGTTGTGGGTCTGCTGGATGGCCTGTGCAGGGCAGTGGGCAGCACATCCACAAAGTCATCGACATTGCAAACCGTTGCCTTGACTGCGGCAAGGACCCACCTCCGTTCAAAGCAACTGATCCAAATTTTGGAAGATGTTCCAGATTCCAACGACGTGTTCGTTTTCTCCAAGCACATCTGAAAACAAAATACATCCGCTTCACGTGGTATTGCCTTTCAACATGTTTTTTTCAAATCGTCGTCGAAAAAACAACATCATGCATGATCTTTAGTAAAGTCCAATCTTGTCCTCCAAAAACATGTTTGAAAACTTTGTTAACTTGCGTTGTTGTCATGCCGTGGTCACCAAATCAATTTGTCGTTATCGAATAATGTGAAGTTTAATTCAGTATTTCAAGGTGTTGAAACAAAGGCTGGCAAAAACAGTTTTTGCGTGCCTTGCCAATTCAAGTTCAACTGTTTCTAGTTTCTGGTTTGTTGAATTGTTTTAGTTTGTTTTCCGAAAATGATTGAATCATACCGTTCTCCAACCACAGTCTTTCCAGCGGGGCTATGATTTATATACGTTTGAATCAACATATCCGCCCACACCGTTCACAGTCAAACCTTCAAATATGGAAAACATGTCAAATGGGCATTGACACCACATGACTTTTAGGGCAAAACCAGACTACAAGCCCTCCCTGACTTGACCGCAACAGTGTTAAATGCAAATGTACAAATGGAGCAAAGTCTATCTTCTTGAAATTTCAACAAATGCCAGTACCTGCAGAACGTTGCCTTTTCACTGTTGCCATCCCGGGTCACGCAAAAGAAAGGAAACCAAGAACTCCAGCCGTTGTAAAGAAAAAGGTTTGACTGACCAGTATTTTCTGTGATTGGTCATTCTCTTCTCGAAAAACGATTTCTTGTGATGCATCGATATATCTAGAACCGTGCTGTTCTTCAAGGGTGCAAAATCAAAATCATCGAGCCAAAGGCTACATGCAAACAACCACAGTTTCTTTTCCTGCCGACATCGATTGGAAGCACAGCTTCCCAATCCGTTTCAAAACAAAAAATTGTCAACAGTGGGAACACGTCACAAAAACATTTTCTGCTTAATAATTCATGACAGGAATTTTGGGTGGACAACTTGCCCATTCCAGATCAGAAAACAAGCAATCACAGTACCAGTCGTAGTCGTAGTCGTAGTCGTATACGTAGTAGTCGTAGTCGTAGTCGTAGTCGTAGTCGTAGTCGTAGTCGTAGTCGTAGTCGTAGTAGTAGTAGTAGTAGTAGTAGTAGTAGTACCAGCAGTAGTAGTAGTAGTAGTAGTCGTCGTCGTCGTAGTCCTAGTCCCAGTAGTAGGAGTAGTAGTAGTAGTAGTAGTGGTCATGGTTCAGATTCGAGTAAGGGCCCGTAGGCGGCCCGTAAGGCCCGTGGGCCCGTAGAGCCGTAGCCCGTAAGGTCCCGTAGGCCGGGCCCGTAAAGCCCGTAAGGGCCCGTAGAGCCCGTAAACCCATAGATGAACTGTTTAAAACGATCTTTAGATCCAGAAAATAGGCAGCTATTTAGCCTCCCACCATATTCAAGAATCTTGATGCATATATTAGGGCCTTGGGAAGGGTCTTCAGTCGGATCTTAAGTCTGCTCGTGTGTTACAGTAGTGATTGAGAAGGTGGCGTTTTGAAGAGAACATATGCCTGTGGGGAAAGTACTACAACGTACTACTCCAGTACTACAAAGTGCTACTCCAATACTACTCTGTACTACAATGTGCTACTCCAGTACCACTCCGTACTGCAAAGTACTGCGCCAGTACTACCCCTTACTACAAAGTACTACTCCAGTACTACTCTGTACTACAAAGTACCACTCCAGTACTACGAAGTATTATTCCAGTACTACAGTCTGTATTACAAAATACAACTCCAGTACTAGTCTGTCCTACAAAGTAGCACTCATGATTGATCCTTGACACATATGAAACGTCATTTACAATGCGCGAAACAACAAGCGTCACCCTCCAACTTCACCACATACTGTACCTGCCACGAAACATGAATCTCAGGATTGATGCGCGGAGTAACAGCACTCACCCTCCAACCTCGCCAAATATTGCGCCTGCCACGCAAAATGACACGCATGATTGATCCTCCAACCTCGCCAAATATTGCGCCTGCCACGCAAAGTGACATTCCAAAATATGAAGAAAATCTACTGAAAACGGTTGAAGCGTCAATTACAATGCGCGGTCGATCCGACCATGATCCGAGAATGATCCGAGCATGAAATTGCAAAAACTTAACCCGCCCATTCGGCGAGCTTACTTTTACCCCCTCGGCAACGCATTTTGTATTGAAAATTACAACATTTCGCGCCCGGCTATCTATCCAAATTTCACCAAATATTATTGCGCCTGCCACGAAAGGTCACAGTCCAAGATCACCAAATGTTGCGCCTGCCACGGAAAGTGAGGCTCCGACATCACCAAAATATTGTGGCTGCCACGAAAAGTGTCACTGCAACATCACCAAATGCTGTGCCTCCCACGAACAGTGACGCTCCGACATCACCAAGTATTGCGCCTGCCGCGAAAAGTGACACTGCAACATCACCAAATGTTGCGCCTGCCACGAAAAGTGACATTGCAACATCACCAAATGTTGTGCCTGCCACGAAGAGTGACAGAACTGTTACTTTACTGAACTGTTACTGTGCTGAACCGCTGCTTTACTGAGCTGTTACTTTACTGAGCTGTGCCTGTACTGAGCTGTTAGTTTACTAAACTGTTACTGAACTGTTACTTTACTGTTACTGAACTGTTACTTTACTGTTACTTTACTGAACTGTTACTTTACTGAGCTGTGACTTTACTGAACTGTTGTTACTCTGTCTAAATTGTTTCTTTACTGATCTGTTACTTGACTGAGCTGCTATTTGACTGAACTGTTACTGAACTGTTACTTTACTGAGCTGTTACTTTACTGAACTGTTACTGACCTATTATTTTACTGAACTGTCACTTTACTGACTGAGGTGTTACTTTACTGTTACTTTACGGAGCTGTTACTTTACTGAGCTGCTACTTTACAGTTACTTTACGGAGCTGTTACTTTATTGAACTGTTACATTACTAAGCCGTTATTTTACTGAACTGTTACGCTACTGAGCTGTTACTTTATTGAACTGTTACTTTACTGAACTGTTACGTTACTGAGCTGTTACTTTATTGAACTGTTACTTTACTGAACTGTTTCTTTACTTTGCTGAGCTGTTACTTTATTGATCTGTTACTTTACTGAATTCTTTGCATTTTCAAATCTCTGTAACTCGGAAGTTTCTTACCCAACCTTCTTTTGATTCGGAACTGTGAAATGTCGAAGTGATCCACATAAAGTTTTCAACCCTTGCCGATGGCGAAGTTCTAAAGCCAGTAGCGGGAGGAAAAAAGAAATGACTTCAACATGTATGGGGAAGTTTTAGTGCCGAAAAAAAACCCGGTAGTATTCATGTCAAGTCAGTTTCTGGACTGTTGCTAGGCTCCCGTAGGTCCCGTATGGGGCTCGTAAAGGGTGCGTAAGGCCCGTAAGGGCCCGTAAGGCCGTAAAGGCCCGTAGGGCCCATACATGTAATTGGACCATTCTAGTAGTAGTAGTCGTGGTGGTGGTCGTAGTAGTAGTAGTAGTAGTAGTAGTAGTCGTAGTCCTAGTCCTAGTCCTAGTCCTAGTCCTAGTAGTAGTAGTAGTAGTAGTAGTAGTAGTAGTGGTAGTAGTAGTAGTAGTAGTAGTAATAGTAGTAGTAGTAGTAGTAGTAGTAGTAGTAGTAGT